>JAZGSX010000102.1:10000-12500 GCA_039519185.1 Astragalus membranaceus
TATTGATCGGGAAGTAATTCGGGATCGGAAAGGAATGACATGTTAAATGATGGACACGCACGGATCGTGTGTATGGGCGCACGGGTCGTGCGTGGTCTTCGGGTTGCCTCTTTTAAAAAAGGGTTTTAAACCATTCCGAACGATTCCAATTGCTTTCTAATCCTTCCTTCCACCTTCCCCAATGTTGCTATGATTGAATTGCCCTGAATTGAGTGGTAATTGATTGTGATTGGATCCAAATTATGTTAGTACCATACAATTGGCTATGTTTGGATTATGTTCAGGTTAAGTGAATGCTCATGTGATTGACCATTGATTTCATGTTATGAATTTGTGTTTGATGTATTGTGCTGGATTGACTGGTTTAGTAAGATTGATAAGTTAAGTTAGCGAACCTTAGTAATCCATGAGAGATCACTTAATAATTAGACTTAGTTAGTAATTAGATCACGTTAGTAATAAGTTTATGTTAGGATCAGTTCATGTTAAGTTAAGTTCATGATTATGTTCAGTTTACCGTTATGTTAAGTTCATTGTTCAGTTCAGTTCAGGTATATTAAAATATATACATCAGTTCAGTTAGGGTGACGACCCTATTTCAGTTTAGTGTGCTAGGGGAGGGGAAGTCATGAGCCCTATGAACCTAGGCCCCATCAGGGACCCAGCCGATTAGTGGGGACGGGTTCACCGGAAGCTTATTATGCCAAGTGACCGGTGACACGCTAAAATATCAGTTCAGTTTAGGTGTTGTTTCTTGTAACCGGCTTAAGGGTTATGAGGACAACGTTTAGTTCAGTTTATGAGTTGCGTCTTGTAACCGGCTTAAGGGTTATAAGGACAACTTCAGTTAGTTAGCCACATAGTCAATTTTGAGGACTATGAGTTAGAATCAGAATAATGAATCAAGCATAATTGAACCGAGAGAATTAGTAAGGGGTCGCGATAGAACTCACTGAGACAAGTTGTCTCACCCAATCCATTGTTGTTGTTTTTCAGTTAAGCAGGGAAAGATGAAGACCGTGAGGCATGGCTATGAAGATGCTTGAGGAGCAGCCGCTATTATTTTTTCATGTCTTATATTTCAGTTTCCCTTGTATTTCTGTATTTTGTATTCAGTTTCTTAGATGTACGATGGTACGACTTATGTTTTTAAGTTGTAAATCGCTTCCGCAGACTTTCGGTTTTGAGTACTGAACACTAGTTGAGGGTGTAAGGACCGCTTTATGTATTTTATGTTCAGTTATGTAAGCGAACTTGATGGGTTTTTAGCATCGAGTATTAGTATGTGTTCAGTATTTAAAAAGGAAGTTACTCTGATGTATGCCAGTAGTGTGCTTCGGTAATTTCTACAAGTTAGAAATTAACGGGGTGTTACAATTGGTATCAGAGCAGTTCGACCTAGTCGGGCTTAGAATCTTGAGTCTCTTAAGTCCTCTAAGTGTGATTCCTCTTAGTATGCTATTAGACGTTTAGCCTGATCAACTAAACACTTTGTGCATATTTCGCAGAATCATGGCTGGTGGAAGTAGGAGAAGCGTCCCTGTTGATCCTCATACCGAATGGATGCAGAATGTCATCGAGACGCAACAAAAGACGATGAATGACATGATGCAAATGCAGCAGCAGCAGATGGCTCAAATGGCCCAGATGCATCAAGAAAGGATGGATCAACAACAACCGAATGTTCAACAACCTCCTCTGGAAGACCCGAATAGGGCTTACTTTCGTTTCCAGAAGTACTATTGCAAGGAAGAAGGGCATTATGCTAACGAATGCCCGACGAAAAAGAGGAATCGAGAGGAGAATTCTACTCCCGCCCGTGGAAGATTCTATGTGTTGGACGCTCAGAAGGGCAAAGCTGATGACAGTTCGGAGAAAGGTATTTCTTAGTTCAATTTTGAGGACAAAATTTTTAAAAAGTTGGGGTGATTGTAATATCCCCAATTTTCGCTATTTAAATAATTTGGTGTGAATTATTATTTTGTGAATTCTTGTCTTGATTAGAAATAAAATAAATTGATAGTGGATTGCTTGATTTAATTACTATATGAATTGTGTGCTTAATTGATATTAATTATGTCAAGTAGGGTAATTAGAATGGTGAGGAGTCATGAGGAATGAAAAATTTAAGTGAGGGATATAGTAGTCTTTTACTTAGCCTATATATATATATACCTCCAGCTGAAACCAAGAAGAGAATCACCTCATTCTTCATTTCCAGAAAATCTGAAACAAGAAGGAGAGGAGAGAGGGCGAGAGGGTGAGGGAAGAGAAGAGAAGAGAATTCCAAAAATGTGCAATGCATGTGTGATCTAACCATACCAACAAAATCAGATTCTCTTCCTCATTCTACTGCTACCAAAATCGTGACCACCCTCCACCTCCACCACATTCCACCATTGAAGAACCACCAAGCTCCACTTAGCCAAATTCTGAAATCTGAGTTGCATGTGAGTTGGGTGAGTGTTAGAACCCTTATCAGTCCCTGAATCACGTATTG
>JAZGSX010000103.1:0-10000 GCA_039519185.1 Astragalus membranaceus
ATTGATATGTTTCCACAAATAATTGAAATTCAATTTCTTGATCTGTATCTTCAATTTTTGGAAACTTAAAAGTTCTTCTGTTAAGCCCGATCAATGAATCGACAAAACTTCAAATTGTATTTGATTCAATCGGGTAGTGTAGACATTCCTCATTTCCAACCCCAAGCATTTTCAATTTCCCCATTTCATTTATTTTATAGAAAATATCCCACGCTGTCATTCTTCATCGAATCACATGAATATATTTAGCAATAATGGAATTTCGGTTCTTTTTACTTTACTGAATCACATGAAATTTTACCTAACTTCGTCTATGAAATACCTATTATGAAAAGAGGAATAAATATAATTTTATACGCAAATTGGAATTGGAATTTTTTTGTAATAAAACAAACCGATCTAATCTATCTAACTTGTAATATAAATCGACACAAATTTATAAATTCACCTAGACTTCGGGGGGGTTTTTCGGGGGGGTTTTTAAGAATTAAGAATCTCAAAACAAAAATTGAATTCGGGATTTGCTCGGCTCGATGAGATAAAGATAGAATCTAATAAGCAGAAACAATATAGTATTGATTTTTTTCGCACTTCCCTTTTCAATTGTTCCAAAACGAATTCGAATTCACAAAGAAGAGAGATATTTTTACCTTTTTTTTAGAATTTGAGAATACGATTGCAGTGCGTAAAAAGACTAGGATTTATTAAACATGCATAGATCTAACCCCAACTATAGCTATCTATGTCTCTTACTTTATTCCAGTCATATTTGTTCGGGACAGCGCGTATGTCGTGTTAATTTCTTTTTTCTATTCATCATCAATTCAATCAATCTATTTAATAAAAAATTGGCACAAAAATGGACGCACGAGAATTTCTTTAAAATTCCCTATAATATTCGGTATCATATACGAATAAGATACCCGATTCTATAATATCTGTGTAAGAATAAAAATTTATGTTCTGGGGTTGACATATATTCACCGTTGCTGTTATAATTTCAATTCTAATTGAAATTGAGAAGGATTCTTTTTCAATAAAAAAACCAATATTGATTGGTTATGTATCAATTTCGATTTTTTTATCTCATTAAGAAAAAACCATTTTCGATTCAGATTCAGGAATTTGTAGTTAATGGTTGCGCTTTGTCCCGACATTTTTGCTTTTGTGACTGAAAGCTATACGTTTTTGAATAGAAAAGGGAGGAGATCCCTTTGAAAAAGGGGATTACAGAAAATGGAATTTAAGATACAAACACATCAAAAAAGAAGTTTAGAACCCCGTCCCTTTTTTGTTTGGTTTTTTGAGGGGAGGGGTATTCTCATATATTTTTTTTGTATTATTTTGGCGATATGGCCGAGTGGTAAGGCGGGGGACTGCAAATCCTTTTTCCCCAGTTCAAATCCGGGTGTCGCCTGATCGACAAGAGAATTGAAATAGTTTATTCCGTTTTGTTGATCGAGGAAGCAAGTGCGGCAAAAGGACTTTTGAGACTTGTTTGATGCAAAATTCTAAGCATCAGTAGGTTTGTTCTCTAAAATGCTTAAAATCTTTTTGTCTCGAATTCAATGAAAAATTCATTTATAGTAGGTAGTGAAAAGGAATCGAAATGATAGTCCTTTTACTCCACTACTACTGTAGTGTTCGTCTACAGATTGGGTCTTGAATAAGAAGGGATAGGTCGGACGGGAAATATAATTCCATTTTTCGGGTTGAAGAAAAGCCTTGTATACAGACTTATGTAAAGTATATGAACACTTCTGCGTTATTAGTTAGATTAATAATCTAATTAGATTTCTTTTTTATTATTAATTTTTTTTTTTCAATTCTACTAGAAATCAGATAAGAACTTGTTAGATGTTATAATTGGATTTATTGAATTGTTTCATCAATTATGTTATCCAGGAATCTTTTTTTGACTCTGTACCAGCGATTCCACTATTATTATTATAAAATTTTTAGTGAAAATTAAATAAGAAAAGAATACAAGAAAAATTAGTAAACAATAATGAAATAATTCCTTCATATTGATAGCGATAGGAGACAAAATTTACATGGATATAGTAAGTCTTGCTTGGGCTGCTTTAATGGTAGTTTTTACATTTTCCCTTTCCCTTGTAGTATGGGGAAGAAGTGGGCTCTAAGGGTACTATTAATTGAGTTAAGGGATCAAACTGTATCAATTGTTTGATAGCTGGGTTCTGAAATTTTTTAACGATTGAATTTAGTTATTTGATTAATACTAATTAATTAAATGCAATTATATCTGCATTTTTTAATTCTATTGTATTCCAGTGGTGGAATGTATTCTATGTATAATATTGAAAATACTCTTTCAATCAAACAAATATTTGAATTGTAACCATCTTCGTATTTTGAAAGTAAAGGGAATACAAATAATGGGAAATGGATTCCCATTCCAACCAAATTGTTTCTAAGATTTCTATTTCGATGAACTGGTTACTACCAATCTTTTCGAAATATGAAAAACTTTTTTCATAGAATTCATGGAACCCCCGGATCATCTGTCAATTATTTAATAAATTCATTTTTTGGAATGCTAAAATACTATATTTATAATATAATATATTAAATATCCTACCGAATATGATACCGGGACTCTGAAAAGAATCAGAAATAGAAAAATTCTATATCGATATATATCCATCTATAGATATAGATAGTATTAATATAAAAATAAATATTTATTTATAGATATAGATAGATGGATTGGTACATATTAAACCCTTTTATTTTTTCAAATCAATAAAACATAGAGTCAAACTTTATACACTACCATAATAGATAGTATAGTCGAAAGAAATAGATTTGATTTCTTTCGACTATACTATATGGATTTCATAAAATTTTGCTGATTGTAGTCTGATCATTTCGTTTAAAACTAAGACCCGAAATTGAAATCCTTTTTTCATTTTTTTTTATTCAATCATTATCAATCATTGCATTGATAAGAAATCAGAAGTCATGTTTAAGTAAAACTAGAGATTAGTTACTTTGACTTACCGTTTTTACGTAAATTATAAGTAAAAAGGCAGTAGGAACTAGAATGAAGAGTGCAGTAGCTATAAATGCGAGAATATTTACTTCCATAATCTCTATGTTTTCTTTCTCTTTAATTTCTAATAAAATTAATACTTCGGGATTTAATCCCATATAAATGTTCAATCTTTCGGCGGTAAATTCAATGGTATCAATTTTATCTCGATGATATCAAATCGAATCAATATCACGAATAACAATATCTGAGCTATCAAATCGATTCATAGTCGAGAATTAAATAGTATAACATAGGAAGATCTTTTATCCATACCAAATAAAAAAATTTTACTTTCTGATGCAATCAAAAATTCCTTATTTTTATTTCTTTCTTCATCGGAACCTTTACTTTATTATTTATATTATATAAATATAATATATTGTATACCTTAAACTAAAAAAGAAATAAAAAAAAGGGGGGGTCCCTGTTAGAAATAATATTTTTTTGATTGTATTTATATCCATCGGGACTGACGGGGCTCGAACCCGTAGCTTCCGCCTTGACAGGGCGGTGCTCTGACCAATTGAACTACAATCCCAGGGAATAAATCGTATAGCATACATATTCTTACAATTTCATTCAAACCCTTTTTTTCTATTTGATTTGAGATTCAACCGTTGCCGTTGTACTGTAACTGAAAGAGGCGGGCTTTTTTATATATTGATATAAAAGATATATATATTGATTTGATATAAAAAATATATATGGATCTGCACTTTAGCGCAGATCGACACGGATTACGAGTAATCCGTTCGTTATTGCCAAATCAATTGAAAAATTAATCAATGAAAAAAAAAAGACTCTTTTTTTTTTTTACTTTAATGTTTTTCTTAGACTTTATACTTACAGATCCTGTACGGAATTTAGCAAAATCCTAATTCCTAATTTGTAGAAAAAATATGTAATGTAATACGGACGTATCCGAGCACATCGGTCATTTTCATAAAACAACAAATGGTGGATCATCCAATTTTTGGGCCGAGCTGGATTTGAACCAGCGTAGACATATTGTCAACGAATTTACAGTCCGCCCCCATTAACCACTCGGGCATCGACCCAGGAAGAATCAATTTCAGTCGTTAATTGATAATCCCGGATTGATCAATTTCCTTTCATAGTAACCTACCCCCAGGGGAAGTCGAATCCCCGTTGCCTCCTTGAAAGAGAGATGTCCTAAACCACTAGACGATGGGGGCATACTTGCCCAACCGCCATTATACTATGTTCATAGTATGAACAGTTTTTTGAAATTGTCAATATAATGGAGTGATATGATTCGATGAAATATTTGAATTAGTGTAATGGGTACATATATCAATGAAATGAATTTCGTGTTATGATGAGGATGACTTTAATTCGAATCGGTTTTGAAAAAATGCATTCCATTGATATTTATCAAATCCAATAAAAATCATTTTTTAACTATACTCTATTCATATCACTAGGTAAATCCAATTTATTATTCCTTAATGAGTTACTATGTACAAAAAATAGATCTATGTAAATATATTCTAATCTTATTTATATATATTATATTATTCGTATTATATTATATATAATAACTATATGCAGTAATATGGAGTAAAACATAGATGTAGTAAACTCATATGGGCTGGTTCCTTATTTCGGAATTGAATCAAAAGAGGCCCCTTTAACTCAGTGGTAGAGTAACGCCATGGTAAGGCGTAAGTCATCGGTTCAAATCCGATAAGGGGCTTTTAACTTTTTTTTTTCATAAAATGCCAAGAGTAGTATTCCTATTTGAGAGATATTATTGATATTTATTGATATTTGTAAGAAGTTTCCGTTTGTAACTAAAATAAAAAACTAAGGATATAGTAGAATTTCATTAAAAAATGGAATTTTTAACTTATTAATTCTAATCTAATAAGTAAGTTATTATGATTATGCTAATTATTCGAGTCTAGTAGTAAACTGATAAACTAATTCTAGTTAGAAAGGAAAATATTCTTATTTCTATATATAATTATTTCTATAATATATATATATTCTTTATATATATTCTTTTTTTAGAATGTGATATCTCCTATAATTGTCAGATAGTCCTATTTTTTTTTGATTGGAATCAAAAAAATGGGAAAAATTCTAAAAAAAAGTAAGTGGACCTAACCCATTGAATCAGAACTATATCTACTATTCTGATATTCAAATTGGATAGAAATGAAATTCGAACAGTGGATCTTTTTTTGTTTTGAATATCTCTTTGGTTTGGACTCCGTAAGAATCTGTCGATATTTCTGATTAAATCTTATTGTTCCTAGAGGTTTTTTTTCGATAGGAATAAATTGCTACTCCCCTACTTCACGCAGAAGGGCTTTTTGTAAGTTCCAACATACAACTCATTTGACTTTAAAATATATTTTTCCGATTTTCCGAATACAAGAAAAGATCAAATTACATTAGAAATAATAGAAAAATCCATTAACTATTTCTTTTTATTTCACGAAGAAGATTCAAGAATAAGTAAGATTATTTGATAAAAGGAGAGTAGTAGATCTTATCTGGTTTACGAGTCATAAGACAATTACTGATTCATGGCTTAGGGTATTTAAAAGAATAGAAAGGAATTAAGTTCATGGATTTGACCTAGGTTAGGTATCAGCAGACTAAAAAAGGATTTTTCTATTCGAAACCTATTAGATTAAAGAAGGGACAGTCTACGAGAAATCATATATAAAATGAAAAAAGCCTCGAAGGTCCCATCCCTGAAAATGCTATGAGGTGTTCGGAAATGGTTGAAGTAGTTGAATAGGAGGATCACTATGACTATAGCTCTTGGTAAATTTACCAAAGATGAAAATGATTTATTTGATATTATGGATGACTGGTTACGGAGGGACCGTTTCGTTTTTGTGGGTTGGTCCGGTCTATTGCTCTTTCCTTGCGCCTATTTCGCCGTGGGGGGTTGGTTCACAGGTACCACCTTTGTAACTTCATGGTATACCCATGGATTGGCAAGTTCCTATTTGGAAGGTTGTAACTTCTTAACTGCTGCAGTCTCTACTCCTGCTAATAGTTTAGCACACTCTTTGTTGTTACTGTGGGGTCCTGAAGCACAGGGAGATTTTACCCGTTGGTGTCAATTAGGTGGTCTGTGGACTTTTGTTGCTCTCCACGGTGCTTTCGGATTAATAGGTTTTATGTTACGTCAATTTGAACTTGCTCGATCTGTTCAATTGCGGCCTTATAATGCAATCGCATTCTCTGGTCCAATTGCTGTTTTTGTTTCTGTATTCCTAATTTATCCACTGGGTCAGTCTGGTTGGTTCTTTGCGCCTAGTTTTGGTGTAGCAGCTATATTTCGATTCATTCTCTTTTTCCAAGGTTTTCATAACTGGACATTGAACCCATTTCATATGATGGGAGTTGCTGGTGTATTGGGCGCTGCCCTACTATGCGCTATTCATGGTGCTACCGTAGAAAATACTTTATTTGAAGATGGTGATGGTGCAAATACATTCCGTGCTTTTAACCCAACTCAAGCTGAAGAAACTTATTCAATGGTCACCGCTAACCGCTTTTGGTCCCAAATCTTTGGGGTTGCTTTTTCCAATAAACGTTGGTTACATTTCTTTATGTTATTTGTACCTGTAACTGGTTTATGGATGAGTGCTCTTGGAGTAGTCGGTCTGGCCCTGAACCTACGTGCCTATGACTTCGTTTCTCAAGAAATCCGCGCAGCGGAAGATCCGGAGTTTGAGACTTTCTATACCAAAAATATTCTCTTAAACGAAGGTATTCGTGCGTGGATGGCGGCTCAAGATCAGCCTCATGAAAACCTTATATTCCCTGAGGAGGTTCTACCACGTGGAAACGCTCTTTAATGGAACTTTAGCTTTAACTGGCCGTGACCAAGAAACTACCGGTTTTGCTTGGTGGGCCGGGAATGCCCGACTTATCAATTTATCGGGTAAACTACTGGGAGCCCATGTAGCCCATGCCGGATTAATAGTATTCTGGGCCGGAGCAATGAACCTATTTGAAGTGGCTCATTTCGTACCCGAGAAGCCCATGTATGAACAAGGCTTAATTTTACTTCCCCATCTAGCTACTCTAGGTTGGGGGGTAGGTCCTGGAGGAGAAGTTATAGACACCTTTCCATACTTTGTGTCTGGAGTACTTCACTTAATTTCCTCCGCAGTATTGGGCTTTGGCGGTATTTATCATGCACTTCTGGGACCTGAGACTCTTGAAGAATCTTTTCCATTCTTTGGTTATGTATGGAAAGATAGAAATAAAATGACTACTATTTTAGGTATTCACTTAATCTTGTTAGGTATAGGGGCTTTTCTTCTAGTATTTAAAGCTTTTTATTTTGGGGGTATATATGATACTTGGGCTCCGGGAGGGGGAGATGTAAGAAAAATTACTAACGTAACCCTTAATCCAAGTATTATATTTGGTTATTTACTAAAATCTCCTTTTGGAGGAGAAGGCTGGATTGTTAGTGTGGACGATTTGGAAGACATAATTGGAGGACATGTATGGTTGGGTTCCATTTGTATACTTGGTGGAATCTGGCATATCTTAACCAAACCCTTTGCATGGGCTCGGCGTGCACTAGTATGGTCGGGAGAAGCTTACTTGTCTTATAGTTTAGCTGCTTTATCCATTTTTGGTTTTATAGCTTGTTGCTTTGTCTGGTTTAATAATACTGCTTATCCTAGTGAGTTTTACGGTCCCACTGGACCAGAAGCTTCTCAAGCTCAAGCATTTACTTTTCTAGTTAGAGACCAACGTCTTGGAGCTAATGTGGGATCTGCTCAAGGACCTACCGGTTTAGGTAAATATCTAATGCGTTCTCCGACTGGAGAAGTTATTTTTGGGGGCGAAACTATGCGTTTTTGGGATCTGCGTGCTCCCTGGTTAGAACCTCTAAGGGGTCCAAATGGTTTGGACTTGAGTAGACTGAAAAAAGACATACAGCCTTGGCAAGAACGTCGTTCAGCGGAATATATGACTCATGCTCCTTTAGGTTCTTTAAATTCCGTGGGTGGCGTAGCTACAGAGATTAATGCAGTCAATTATGTCTCTCCTAGAAGTTGGTTATCTACTTCTCATTTTGTTCTAGGATTCTTCCTATTCGTAGGTCATTTATGGCACGCGGGAAGAGCTCGCGCAGCTGCCGCAGGATTTGAAAAAGGAATTGATCGAGATTTTGAACCTGTTCTTTCCATGACTCCTCTTAATTGAGAATTGAGGCATGAAATCCAATGCTTGACGTAAGAATCACTTTGATTTTACAATACATATTGGGTTGAGTCGAGCAGATCATATTGAAATTTTTATTTTTTTGGGCTCGGCTAAATGGTGATATAGCCGAGCCCAAAAAAACCGAGCCAACCTAAATCAATAAAAAAAACCATTCGCCAAGAAAAAGGAGAGAGAGGGATTCGAACCCTCGATAGTTGTTTCGAACTATACCGGTTTTCAAGACCGGAGCTATCAACCACTCAGCCATCTCTCCAAAAGCTAATTTCTATTTTATCTTTATTCCACTGAATAGAACATGACCATACGGATTGATACACTTTTTATCTATCTATGGTAATGGTCTAGTTCTCTATCCGTATATATATGCATGATCCAGCATGTCCTTTTGTGAAGTAAAAAAAAAAGTACCCCTTGATCCATGTCTCAAAAGGGGTCTCATATAAAATCAATGGATTCATGATAAAACCCTCCATAATGCGTTGCATTTTTTATTCCACTACAAATTTTTTGTCGATTAAAAAAGGGGTTGGGGATCAAATGGTATAGTTCTTTTGTTGGTAAATTGGAGGATTAGAAACATGACTATTGCTTTCCAATTAGCTGTTTTTGCATTAATAGCTACTTCATCCATTTTATTGATTAGCGTACCTGTTGTATTTGCTTCTCCTGATGGTTGGTCGAGTAACAAAAATGTTGTATTTTCCGGTACATCATTATGGATTGGATTAGTCTTTCTAGTGGGTATTCTTAATTCTCTCATCTCTTGAAACTATTCATTCTAGATCAAAACAAAAAACGAAATGACCCCTCCCCCCCGAATCGGGTTGTGAGGCACATGAAATGGAATATAGAAGACCCCACACACAAATAAAGAAAACTAGAACATTATTATTATAGGGAATAGGGAGGGGTCAAACTTCTTCTATTGGAATTATATATTCTAGTTAATATATTCAATTCAAATATATTTTATTTGAACTAGTCTATAAATTATAAATATATATAGTCTAGAAATAGATTTTTGAAAGACTATGTATGTTAATATTTTTATCTTATTAATTAATATCTTATTATTAATCGAAAAAATCTATAATTAATTTATTATATTATTATTAATAATATATAATAATACTATTTTCAATTCGATTCTTGAAAAAAAAAAAGAATAAGATATTATATACTTATTCTATACTTATATAGAATAGAAAATCTTCTATTTCGACTTTTATTAATTATCCCTAATAGATATGATATAAGACACAACTCTGCACAACTAGAATCAATATATTACGTACAAGGACGAGAAAAAGAAAAATGCGGATATAGTTGAATGGTAAAATTTCTCTTTGCCAAGGAGAAGACGCGGGTTCGATTCCCGCTATCCGCCCCTGCCTTTTTATGTATTGAAATTGATTGAATAATAATAGTAATATCTTTTATAAAAGATTTCAAATCAATTAAATTATAGAGTTGACTGTGATAGTCTAGTTCTTTTTGAACTCCAGTTTTTATCCAAAATGTTGCGGAGACGGGATTTGAACCCGTGACCTCAAGGTTATGAGCCTTGCGAGCTACCAAGTTGCTCTACCCCGCGATAAAGAGAAGAATTTCTAATTAATGGAAAACAAAGATGGAATGCGCCCCTCCACCATATCTGTACAAATAGAATAAACCATTTATACAGAATGGTAAAGGGACCGTCCTATG
>JAZGSX010000103.1:15000-30000 GCA_039519185.1 Astragalus membranaceus
AAAGAGACCCGCCAACATAAAAGATAATTAGTGAACTTCGGAGAGATGTTTATATTGAATTTCTTTCTCTTCTATCTCCCATCTATCTATTCTATATTTTCTTTAGTTATTCACTAGAACAATTATGATCCGGAAGTTAATCCGGGGCAAGTGTTCGGATCTATTATGACATAGCAGTAAGGCGCTCAACGGACCTTTTTAAAATCTTCAAAAACTTTTTCTGGACTTTGAATTTTATGACGTTAAATAATTTTTTTGTCCAACCTATTTTATTCAGATTTCACTTAGAGGTTGCTAGATGGAATTAATTTCACTTTTTGTCTTTGTTGCATATCTTACATAGAAGATATTCTTATGTAATTAGAATAAATAAATTTCAAATCACGTGAGCAGTTATTAGCATTAATTACTAGGGAACATATGGGTATTTCTATTGGGATTGGGACAACTATAACAAATCAATATAGATTAAGAATTTATTTTATATTAATTAATTTTATATTAATTAATAATAATTAAATTAATATAATTAATTATTTTTATATAAATTCTAATTCTAACTAAAATAGAGAAATAGAAAGAAATATATAGATGGATTCTGTATATCTTCTATATTATCTAAAGAGAGACAATATAGAAGATATACAGAATAAAATAATAATAAATTAGAATAGAAAAATAAACAGAGTGTTCTTATTCAAAACGCCCTGTGATCTTCAACCAATTCTGTGCTTCAATATAATTACCGGGGGTAAGGGCTATAGCTTGTTTCCAATATTCAGCAGCTTGATCAAACCAAGATTCCGCAATTTCAGAATCTCCCTGTCGAGTGGCCTGTTCTCCGCGGTCGGAATAGGTGAGTAAATTCCTTCCCTTAGAACCGTACGTGAGAGTTTCCTGACTCATACGGCTCAACAGTCAATTCTTTTGATCTTCCATTTTTTTTGGAATAAACCACAAGAAAAGAGGTTAATTACATGAGTTTCAAACTTGAATTTGGATTAATAAATAATTTAATCCTTTTTTATAGTTTTATCTTTTCTCCTACCTTCAGAAGAATAAAGCATCGCCATTAACACTCTTATTATAAGTTTCTGACAGGTAACTATCTCGATTTCATATATCATATATTTTCATATATGATATCTAAATTTCTATAGAATCTTTGAGAAAGACTTTTCTTCATAAGAAAAGACTTACTATCTTTGGGATCTGATACTACACCGCTGCTCAAAAGCTTAGGGGATCAACTTTATTACATAAGTGGATTCCTAACTCTTCTATCATGATATTAGTAAGCAGTTCTTGTTGTATCGGCCAAAAACCTTGTTAATTGATCTTTACGGTGCTTCCTCTATCAATTAGATCTTTTATCCATAGAAAAAAAGTATCTAGGCATATATCTCTTCATATTTCGACTTCTATGAAGTTTCTTTCTTTGCTACAGCTGATAAAAATCGTTGTTTCGAACGATATATATGTAGAAAGCCTATTTTATTTTTTTTCTAATATTTATATTATTAGTATTAGCGGATTTGCTCGTTCTTTTCTTTTTTCTTTCTATAGTGGAGATAGTCGCACGTAATGACAGATCACGGCCATATTGTTAAAAGCTTGAGGTAAGAACGGGTTTCGTTCGAGTGCTCGAAAATAGTATTCCAAAGCTTTCGTATGTTCTCCGTTACTTGTGTGGATAAGGCCTATGTTATAAAGTATATAACTTCGATCATAGGGATCAATTTCCAGTCGCATAGCCTCATAATAATTCTGTAAAGCTTCCGCATAATTTCCTTCAGATTGAGCCGACATCCGTTACGGTCGTCATTCGGTTCAATGAATCTCCGTTCCAGAACCGTACGTGAGATTTTCATCTCATACGGCTCCTCCTTTATGTGTATAATGATATGATAAATATAGAAGCAAAAAAGATTGCAATATTGTCATTATCAACTGAGTGGGACTAGTGTTTTTACACGAAATCTCTAGCCAACCTTCCTGTCTAGGATCTTTTCTTAACATTAAGTATGTTATTACTAGATAAATAGTCACTTCAACAATTTCTTTGTCCTCAACGCCGCTAAATTTCCCGGAATTCGTCACTTCAACAGTCTTCGATGGTTATATGGGTATCCAAAATACGAACGAGATGGATGTTTATTGTCCCAACCATTCTTGTTAGTCCCGATCCCGATAAGAAAGGAAGGGTTTTTTTACAAAGTTTTCTCGTGTTGTTGATTCCTAAGCGTAGTGCTTCTTCCCCCATGCCGCCTAGTGGAGTAGGGTTGACCTAACCCCATAGAGGTATAACCTTTCGCTTAATACTATTAATCTAAAATTGAAGCATATGAGGCTGCATTAATCGGGGATACACGACAGAAGGAATTAATCGTTTTATTTCCAAATTTCACCTTCAGCAAGCGTAGGTTTTTTTTCAAAATTTTTTTCTTTCTCTCGGAAGAATGTATCTTTCTCCTAAGACTGAGATTGGTAAAAAAAAAAAGATAATCAAATCGCACCATCTCGGTAATAAGTGAATGCCTCTTTTTCTCCTGAAGTAGTCGGAATTATTCGTAATAAGATATTGGCTACAATGGAAAAGGTCTTATCAATAAAATTTCCATTTCTAGACATAGGTAGCAATCCATTCTATAATTTCATTTTTTATCGCGTGATAAAATAATCCCCCAAACAAAGGAATTGTACAATACAGTACGAAATAACGTAAAAACGGACTTTTTAATCAAATTACTTTTTACTTTATCCTAGGCCCGGCCTCGAAGGAGGTTTTTTTTTGATAAAAACTTTTTCTTTCTATTTTTATATTGTGTGCGCCGACCCCAATGGAATATGAATCACTATTCACTCGGTTTCTGGGCATAATCATTATGTAGGAGAGATGGCCGAGTGGTTGAAGGCGTAGCATTGGAACTGCTATGTAGGCTTTTTGTTTACCGAGGGTTCGAATCCCTCTCTTTCCGCACCTTTACCCAATTCATCGATGTTACTGACGGCAATTTTTGAAATAACAAAGGATACCCTTAATTCCAACTTTGATATGGATTATATATTCCTATCCTAATTTCTTTCTGTAATACAGAAAATAGTGGAAAAAGTGGGCAAGGAATAAAAATTTTCCAATACCCACGTCTATACAAGAATGGGGGGAAATCCTCGGATAAAAATTCTTGTTATTTTAATTAGGTTTAAGTCTGACGAGAATAATATTCTACAACCAGCAATTCATTAATTTTCAAACCAACCCATTTACTATCTATTATTTGATTGACTAATCCTTTATATTGGAATGGGTGAAGAGTCAAATGGTTTGGCAATTCCTCGCGGGGGGCTGATTCAAGAGAATTTTGAATCAGAGTTCTAGATTTTTGTTCATCCTTTGCTGTAATAATATCTTGAGGTTTGCAACGATAACTTGGTATATCTACTATACGACCATTAACTAAAACATGTCTATGATTAACTAATTGGCGGGCTTGAGGAATAGTCGAAGCCATACCCAATCGAAAAAGTATGTTATCCAAACGCATTTCAAGTAATTGTAGTAAAACTTGACCGGTTGACCCTTTCGCTTTTCCAGCGATACGAACGTATTTAAGCAATTGTCGTTCTGTAAGACCATAATGAAAACGCAATTTTTGTTTTTCTTCTAAACGAATACGATATTGAGATTTTTTACTGGAACGCGATTGATTTCTAAGTTCGCTTCCGACTGTAGGCCTTTTACTAGTCAGTCCTGGTAAAGCCCCCAGACGGCGTATTTTTTTGAAACGAGGTCCTCTGTAACGTGACATAAACACTCCTTTTTAAAATGGAAAATCTCATAAAGAAAAATTAAAACTAAACTAACTGACAAATATCATAAATGAAGCGAAATCTACTAAAGTATTGCACTACAAAGAAGAATTAGAGAGATTCTATCATTATCCGAATTTTATTCTATTGTATATAGAAAATAAAAAAAAAAGACATTCTCCATTATGTAAAAAATCAAAATAAATAGAGAAAAGCCGGCTATCGGAGTCGAACCGATGACCATCGCATTACAAATGCGATGCTCTAACCTCTGAGCTAAGCGGGCTCACATAACACAAATTGTGCATGCATATGAATTTTTTCATAAACTACTGGGATATTACTTATTAATTGTTTATTAATTAGCTCTTCATAACTATAGTTTTCATCTCTAAAAATTCAATATAATAGATAAATAAATTTAAATATTAATAATATATAACAATATATATATTAAATAAAATATTTACATCTAACACATAATTATTATTATATCTCTTCTATTCTATATATCTATTATTATATCTATTATTTAATTTAATAAATTTATTAATAAGTTTTTTCTATAATATATATATTATTATATATTAATAATTATAATTAATATAATAAGAATTATAGAACTAGAATACCTTCTACTTCTATTTTAAATATATATAATAAATAAATATATATTTAAATTTAAATATAATAAATATGTAAAATACTATTTCAAATACAAATCTTTATTTCAATCTTTGAAATAATGACTAATAGTAGTAGATTAGATTTCAAATTGAAAATAATATTATAATGAATAATTAGATTACAGGACAATTATTAAATTATATTATTTAATAAAAAAAAAAAAAAATAATATAATGTAATATAATGTATAGAATAGAATTCTACATTAGAATTCTAAAAAATTGGATGGATTATAAAAAGAAATTAAATTAAAATATATAAATAAGTAATTAGAAATTCGATATTTCTATCGAATTCGAAATTAATAAATGGATTTTTGCTTTTAGTTTTGTTATTATATATTATATTAGAATGATAGGGTCGGTATCTGTCCGCTCTAAGGAAAAAAGAAAAAGAATCGAACGTTCGAGTATTCCAAATTCTATCAAAAAATGATAGAAGGGGGGAGATAAAAAAGAGATAGATATGTGGTATATATCTCTCTATATTGAATTGCGAATACAGAGATAATAGAATCATTTCTGATTCGACCAAATATGGCTATCCAATATAGATGAAAGAAAATCAAGTAAACAATGATAGAAGGAAACTTTTTTTTTTTTCAAAATGGGAATAGGTATTACATTCTCATAATACAAATGAAAAAACATCCTAATGAGATCCCAATCTCAAAGAAAAAAAGGGGGGATATGGCGAAATTGGTAGACGCTACGGACTTAATTGGATTGAGCCTTGGTATGGAAACTTACCAAGTGAAAACTTTCAAATTCAGAGAAACCCTGGAATTCACAATGGGCAATCCTGAGCCAAATCCTGCTTTCCGAAAACAAAAAAATAAAAGTTCATAAAGTTAAAATTAAACAAAAAAGGATAGGTGCAGAGACTCAATGGAAGCTGTTCTAACAAATGGAGTTGACAACATTTCCTTTCGCAGTAGGAAATGAATCCTTCTATCAAAATTCCAGAAAGGATCAAGGATAAACATATATATATATTTCTATATATTTACTGAAATACTATTTCAGTTGATTAATGAAAATTACAAACTTATATTTGGAAATATTTCGATTCGATTTCGATCACAAAAGATGTCAATCAAATGAATTCCAACTTGAAGAAAAAATGTAATATTCATTGATCAAATCAGTCACTCCAACATAGTCTGATGGATCTTTTGAAGAAAAGATTAATCAGACGAGAATAAAGATAGAGTCCCATTCTACATGTCAATACCGACACCAATGAAATTTTTAGTAAGAGGAAAATCCGTCGACTTTAGAAATCGTGAGGGTTCAAGTCCCTCTATCCCCAAAAGCCCTTGTTATTCTCTAATTTTTTATCCTATATCCTCTTTTTTTTTATTTAGTTGACATAGACTCAACTAATTTCTTAAAATGAGGATAGTGCGTCAAGAATGGTCGGGATAGCTCAGCTGGTAGAGCAGAGGACTGAAAATCCTCGTGTCACCAGTTCAAATCTGGTTCCCGGCGATTCATTTGTATGAGTATCTATTCCCATATTCATTTTAATGAATTTTGGGAATAGATATATATTTATTAGTGGTGTTGATTATCATACATAATTTATCTAGGTGTCCGCAGATATTCTCTTTCTAGATGAAGAAAGAATAGATGTATATTCTAGGTATATAAAGTATGTAAATGAATTATTCGATTTTGTTTCGCTTTTTTCTGCGCTCCAAAAAGAATGTTAATATTTCAACAATATTCAAATGGTTAAATTTGTTGGTTGAAAGACCAAAAAGTTGAATCTAGGCGAATTCAGAGGTTGGGAATAGTAAAAATTCATCTCAGATATATTACAAAAAAATCCGGTCCGTTTTTTTGTATTTTTTTGGTATTTCTATTTTCTTCATTTCTTTGATCGTACTTTTTATTTTGTGGAGCCGGATATATAATTGATGTGTATCTTACATAGTTAATGATGGAGACCTTTTTCAGTTCATCCTATTGGCTTGGCTCATCCGAAATAAGTATCATTCAAAAATGAGATTCTCAATGAATAGCTATATTATTGTATTTATAAATTTTGTTATTTTTATACCATCCATAATAAGATATGAATGAAACCTCCATTATTCTGGCTGGTTAAACTTCAATTTTTTTATTTCGTCTAATCTCTAAAAAATGTATAGATATTCAAGGAATATCTGGGGTTGTCGAAATGCGGATTACCTTCTTATTTTTATCATTTAGTGAGCATCTTGTATTTCATAAAAATTGGGGGCAATATAATCTTTACGTAAAGGCCATCCTATCCAACTTTCGGGCATTAAAATACGTTTCAGACGCGGATGATTATCATAAGAGATTCCTAACATATCATAAGATTCCCTTTCTTGAAAATCCGCGCTTTTCCAAACCCAGAAAATAGAAGGAATTCTGGGATTTTTCCTTGAGGTAAATACTTTTATGCATACCTCTTCTGGTGGATCTAGACTATACTGTATTCTCGTAAGATGATAGACACTAGCTAAGAGTCCCCCTGGTGCTACATCATAGGCACATTGGCAACGTAGATAATTGTAACCATATACATATAAAATAACAGCAATCGAATGCCAATCCTCGGGTTTTATTTGTAAAGTTTCTATTCCTTGGTAATCGAAACCCAAAGATCTATGAACTATTCCATGTTTGACTAGCCAAGCAGACAAATTACCCTGCATTTTTTACTTCTCCTGCATTTTTTTGTATTTGTATAAGTTTGGTATTTGGTATAAGTATTTACCATTTATTTACATTACGATGAAATTTTTGAAGATTGACTTGCTTTCTATTTCTTATTCCATTTTGTACAAAAAGATCCTGTCTAATTCACTTTTTCGTTCGTGGGAGGATACTTAACTTTTTTATATTTGAAAAATATATCAGAGGGTATCTCTGAAGTAGATGATGGTTGATAGAATAATCCTTGATTATAATTGCCGGTATGAGTACTGCGTCCAACATAAAATTTGTGGTTGGTAGTAAAACACCTAGTCTCTCGTTGAGAACTAATTCGATCTTCATAGATTTCTCGAGATATTTTTTTACGAAGTTTTGTTATAGCATCTATAACGGCCTCCGGTTTAGGTGGACAGCCCGGCAAATAGACATCCACAGGAATTAGCTTATCCACGCCCCGAACAGTACTATAAGAATCAGTACTGAACATACCTCCTGTAATTGTACAGGCTCCCATAGCAATAACATATTTTGGTTCGGGCATTTGCTCATATAATCGAACTAAAGAAGGAGCCATTTTCATAGTTACCGTGCCCGCTGTTAAAATAAGATCTGCCTGTCTAGGACTAGATCGTGGTACCAATCCATAACGATCAAAGTCGAATCGTGATCCTATTAATGAAGCAAATTCAATGAAGCAACAACTGGTACCATAGAGAAGCGGCCATAAACTGGATAGTCTTGACCAATTTGAAAGATCATTTAATGTAGTAGAAATAACTGAATTTTTCATTTTTTGATCAAGTAAGGGAAACTCAATGGAATTCATAACTGTCTCAATATTTTGTTTTATTGTCTAAATATTCAAGAATTAAGACCATTCTAAAGCTCCCTTTCGCCATGCATAAACTGAACCAACAATTAGGATAAGCACGAAGATTAAAGCTTCTATAAATACAGATACCCCCAATACATCAAAACTCATTGCCCATGGGTAAAGAAAGACCGTTTCAACATCAAAAACAACAAAAACTAGAGCAAACATATAATAACGGATTTGAAATTGTAACCAAGCATCACCCATTGGTTCTATTCCTGATTCATAACTAGAAAGTTTTTCTGGCCCTTTGCGAATCGGAGCTAAAATTCCAGAAATTACAAATGCCAAAATGGGAATTAGGATCGATATTATTAGAAATGTCCAAAAAATATCATATTCATAAAGCAAAAACATAAATGTACTCCTATGAATGTGGAAAAAATACTGAATGAGTATTAATTCTTAGTCGATTTGAATTGAAATTTTCTAATTATTAGATTAATTTTTGAATCTAAATAGAAAATAGAAATGCTTTGTATTGTATTAAGTTTACATTTTTTCTAATAAAATTGAGACTAATATCTGAGTATACTCATACTTATATTAATATTATTCTATCGAATATTACTATATTCGAATAAAAATTTATTCATTCTTTCGACTACTAAAAGTCTTTCTAGTAGTCCTATTACGACTAGTATTCGTTAATAATATGGAGTATTTATTCTAAAATACTAAAATAGAAATAATATATATATTTATTAATATAATATTAATGACAGATATTTAGATACTAAATATGAGTAGTATCCGTAGGAATATTAGGGCTATACGGACTCGAACCGTAGACCTTCTCGGTAAAACAGATCAAACTGATTATTATCAAAATGATTTGAATTGTTTTAAAGACCCAACGTGCATTTTTTTTGCATTGGGCTTTTTCATTAACTGATAGAAATATCAGTTAGTCGACCATCTTTTTTCTTTAAAGAAAGAAAAAGTAAATGACTCCCTGTGTTCTGATTTATTATTTTATTTAGATTAAATCTAATTAAATCTAAGAACACTACCAAAGTGTTTCAAAGAAGAAGGTTATCCTGACGTAGGTATGCTTCTGGCCTGGATGAACTTAAGTTAAATGGACTCTCTATCAACCTACTTAAATAAATAAAAATATATATAAAATAGGAAATGAAACTTCATACACCTTAAAGTTCATAAGATAGGAAGAAAAGAGAATTTTTTTGAGGTCCCTAGACTCATTATGCCTAGCATTGAATAGATTAAGTATTCACCTTATCAATATCTCAAATCCTTGATGGATTCCATTTGACGTCGAAATCCTTTGCTAAATCCTTTGTCAGGCTATTTTTCTCTTATTTTGTTCCCGGAGTAAGACATCGATTTCTCAATAAAATCAACTCTTTAAATTACATGATGGACTCCTATGAAAAAACATTGGCGCGTGTGTAAACGAGGTGCTCTACCTAACTGAGCTATAGCCCTAGTGCTTTTGATACATATTGGATCATATTAGATAAATAAATTCTTGTCAAGATGAATATTACATGACCCAATCTCTTTGATTCATACGTCGGTATTGCTTATTAAGTAATATATATATATTATATTTATAATCCATTAATTAATCTGATAGATAGGTACTTTTTTATTTGGGATAATAATTAATGACCTACTTAACTCAGTGGTTAGAGTATTGCTTTCATACGGCAGGAGTCATTGGTTCAAATCCAATAGTAGGTAAGGTATAGCTAGAACTTATTAGATACCATAGATTCTGGTATCTAATAAGTTTTTCTACTCACTCTTTTTTTCATTTTTTATTATTAGGCTACACCAACTTGTTACGAGATCATATTGAGAGCCTCAACTCGTGTCCTAGCTCGTCTGAGAGCTAGATTTGCCTCAATTGTTTGTCTCTTGCCTTCAGCCTTATTCAAGTTAGCTTCAGCTATTAGAAGAGTTTTTTGTGCTTCTTGTGGATCAATGTCACTACCCTTCTCCGCATCATTTACTAAAATAGTAATCTCATTATTGCCTATTCTAGCAAAACCACCCATCAGAGCCATCGTTAACCATTGGTCGTTAAGGCGTATTCTCAAAATACCTATATCTACAGCTGTGGCAATAAGCGCATGATTTGATAATACTCCAATTTGTCCACTATTAGTAGATAGTATAATTTCCTTCACTTCTGAATCCCAAACAATTCGATTGGGGGTCAGTACACAAAGATTTAAAGTCATTTATTAAATTTGCTCTCCATTTCTAAGTTAAGTTCGCAGCTTTTGCAGTAGCTTCATCGATATTACCCACCAAATAAAAGGCTTGTTCGGGAAGACTGTCTAATTCCCCAGAAAGAATCAATTGAAACCCTCTAATTGTTTCTGCTAGACCAACATATTTCCCTGGCGAACCTGTAAATACTTCTGCTACGAAAAAAGGTTGTGATAAGAAACGTTCAATTTTTCGTGCTCTTGCTACGATTAAGCGATCCTCTTCGGATAATTCGTCCAACCCAAGGATAGCTATAATATCCTGAAGTTCTTTGTAACGTTGTAAAGTTTCTTTAACTCTTTGCGCAGTTTCATAATGTTCTTCACCAACGATCCGAGGCTGGAGCATGGTTGACGTTGAATCTAAAGGATCTACTGCTGGATAGATACCTTTGGCAGCTAATCCTCTTGATAGTACAGTAGTAGCATCCAAATGTGCAAATGTTGTGGCAGGAGCAGGATCGGTCAAATCGTCTGCAGGTACATAAACTGCTTGAATAGAAGTTATAGACCCTTCTTTGGTAGAAGTAATTCTTTCTTGTAAAGAACCCATTTCAGTACCCAGGGTGGGTTGATAACCCACAGCGGAAGGCATTCGGCCCAATAAGGCGGATACTTCGGATCCTGCTTGGACAAAACGGAAGATATTGTCGATAAATAGAAGTACGTCTTGTTCATTGACATCTCGGAAATATTCCGCCATAGTTAGAGCAGTTAAACCAACTCTCATACGAGCTCCGGGCGGTTCATTCATTTGACCATAGACTAGAGCTACTTTTGATTCTGCAATATTTTTTTCATTAATTACTCCCGATTCTTTCATTTCCATATAAAGATCATTTCCCTCACGAGTACGCTCACCTACCCCACCAAATACGGATACACCTCCATGAGCTTTGGCAATGTTATTGATCAATTCCATAATGAGTACTGTTTTACCTACCCCAGCTCCACCGAAAAGTCCGATTTTTCCTCCACGGCGATAAGGAGCTAAAAGATCTACTACTTTAATTCCTGTTTCAAAAATGGATAATTTTGTATCTAACTGTATAAAGGCAGGCGCGGATCTATGAATAGGAGATGTTGTGCGAGTATCTACAGGACCTAAATTATCAATAGGCTCTCCAAGCACGTTGAAAATTCGTCCTAGAGTTGCGCCGCCGACTGGAACACTTAGAGGAGCTCCCGTGTCAATCACGTCCAGTCCTCTCTTTAGACCATCTGTAGCACTCATAGCTACAGCTCTAACTCGATTATTTCCTAATAATTGCTGTACTTCACAAGTTACGTTAATTTGTTGACCAACAGCATCTAGACCTTTCACTACCAGAGCGTTGTAAATATTAGGCATCTTCCCTGGTGGAAAAGCTACATCTAGTACCGGACCAATTATTTGGGAGATACGCCCCAGATTTTTGTTTTCAAGTGCAGAAACCTCAGTATCAGAAGTGGTAGGAGTTATTCTCATATTAAAATCTATCCGTTTTTTTTTTTCAAAAAATTTGGAAATCAAGAAAAAAATGTTCGACAACAAAGCAAGTTGATCGGTTAATTTAATATTAAATTTTTTAATTTAATAAGAAATGTATATATATGTAAGTTAATAATCTAAATCTATAATCTATTTTTTTGGTACCATCCAAAACCAATTCAATTGTTTTTCAATTCTATTTCAATGATTGAATTTTCAAGATCAACCCAGTCATTATCAACATTTCAATTGGCTTAAATCTTTCCAAAGTCTTTCATTTTTTTTATGACTCTAGACAATACTACCCATATTCTATATTATCTATGTAATTCGAACCTGAACTTTATTTATTATTCCGTTTTTCTATCTCATTGGTCCTTATTTTTTTTTTTTTAATTTTCTCAGCATACTATATTATACCTAGCATATTTTTTTTACCGATTTTTCTTTTCGTGGGCGAATTCTGCTTATTTTTACATCTAATCTAGGATTTACATATACAACATATACCACTGTCAAGGTCAAGAGTAAATTTCTTATTATTTAGATTCAAAAATTCAATATATATATATATAAGACTTGAAATTTGAAAAAAGGATTGGGTTGCGCCGTACATATGAAAGAGTATAGAATAATGATGTATTTGGCAAATCAAATATCATGGTTTAGTTTAATAATGAACCATTCGGATTAATTGATAATATTATTAGTTGATCGATCATTTGTGAAAGATTCCTGTGAAGTTAAAGGTTTTATTAACTCCTAAGTTATGTCGAGTAGACCTTGTTGTTGCTAGAATTCTTAATTCATGAGTTGTAGGGGGAAGTTATGTCACCACAAACAGAAACTAAAGCGAGTGCGGGGTTCAAAGCTGGTGTTAAAGATTATAAATTGACGTATTATACTCCTGATTATGAAACCAAAGATACTGATATCTTGGCAGCATTCCGAGTAACTCCTCAACCTGGAGTTCCACCTGAAGAAGCAGGTGCTGCGGTAGCTGCCGAATCTTCCACTGGGACATGGACAACTGTGTGGACCGATGGGCTTACCAGTCTTGATCGTTATAAAGGACGATGCTACCACATCGAGCCCGTTCCTGGAGAAGAAAGTCAATTTATTGCTTATGTAGCTTATCCCTTAGACCTTTTTGAAGAAGGTTCTGTTACTAACATGTTTACCTCCATTGTTGGTAATGTATTTGGATTCAAGGCTTTGCGCGCTCTACGTTTGGAGGATTTGCGAATCCCTACTGCTTATGTTAAAACTTTCCAAGGTCCGCCTCACGGAATCCAAGTTGAGAGAGATAAATTGAACAAGTATGGACGTCCCCTATTGGGATGTACCATTAAACCTAAATTGGGCTTATCCGCTAAGAATTACGGTAGAGCAGTTTATGAATGTCTTCGTGGAGGACTTGATTTTACCAAAGATGATGAAAATGTGAACTCTCAACCATTTATGCGTTGGAGAGACCGTTTCTTATTTTGTGCCGAAGCAATTTATAAATCACAGGCCGAAACAGGTGAAATCAAAGGACATTATTTGAATGCTACCGCGGGTACATGTGAAGAAATGATGAAAAGAGCTATATTTGCCAGAGAATTGGCTGTTCCTATCGTCATGCATGACTACTTAACAGGGGGATTCACTGCAAATACTAGTTTGGCTCACTATTGCCGGGATAATGGTCTACTTCTTCATATCCACCGTGCAATGCATGCAGTTATCGATAGACAGAAAAATCATGGTATGCACTTTCGTGTATTAGCTAAAGCGTTACGTATGTCTGGTGGAGATCATATTCACGCTGGTACTGTAGTAGGTAAACTTGAAGGAGAAAGGGAGATTACTTTAGGTTTTGTTGATTTACTACGTGATGATTTTGTTGAAAAAGATCGCAGTCGCGGTATTTATTTCACTCAGGATTGGGTTTCTTTACCAGGTGTTTTGCCGGTTGCTTCCGGGGGTATTCACGTTTGGCATATGCCCGCTCTGACCGAGATCTTTGGAGATGATTCCGTACTCCAATTCGGTGGAGGAACTTTAGGACACCCTTGGGGAAATGCACCAGGTGCCGTAGCTAATCGAGTAGCTCTTGAAGCATGTGTACAAGCTCGGAATGAGGGACGTGATCTTGCTCGTGAGGGTAATGAAATTATCCGTGAAGCTGCCAAATGGAGTCCTGAATTAGCTGCTGCTTGTGAAGTATGGAAGGCGATCAAATTTGAATTCCCAGCAATGGATACTTTGTAATCCAGTAATTACCATTCGTTCCATTAATTGCAATTAAACTCGGCCCAATCTTTTACTAAAAGGATTGAGCCGAATACAAAACAAAGATACTTAAATAATATAATTGAAATATTGAATTTGAATTTTTTATTAATAACTAAACTAATAATTTAATAAATAGAGAATAGATAAATAATTATCTCGATATACACCAGGTCTTAAATAAAAAAAAAAAATAAAATTAAGCCAAAAAAATGAAAAGTTTCTATTCTTGATTTGTATCTATAATAAATTTTTTTCTATCCCAGAGTTTCGTTTCGTGTTGGAATGCAAACTTATTAAGCAGACGAGATTTTATGAAAAAAGTTCTTCCGATTCATAAGAGAGAACAACTATTTTGTTTTTCGATCGGGATTTCACACAACAGGGGAGATACTAATACTAAATTATGAATATAATGAATCAATTTTTTTGTTTATTTAATTCATATTTTTTGATTTCCTATATAATTTTTTTATTTAGATAGAATTTCTAATTCAAAATTAGAACATAAAAATTCAATTAATGAATTAATTCAATTTTTGAAAATATTTAATTTAATATATTTATTAATATAATATTCTATATATTTTATTTTTTTATATTGAATTGAATTCTAATTAAATTAGAATATATTTTATTTGTTTGTTTTCTCGATTGTATTCTTTTTTCAACACTAACATTGATATTGACAAGAGTGTATCAAACAAATATAATCCGATCGTGAATAAATGAATTGATTTAATAATTTTATTTATATATTTAATAATTTTATTTATATATAATAATAATATATTATTACTATAATATATATTTATTTATATTTTATATTATTTGATTATATTATTTGAGAAAATTTCTTGTATTTTCATTTGATCTGTTCATTTGGATGTTCAGAATCGATTCGCCTTCACGATTTTTTATTTTTTTTTTATTGCGATTGGATATACACAT
>JAZGSX010000103.1:35000-49659 GCA_039519185.1 Astragalus membranaceus
AATAGGTACTCTCAACAAAAAGACGTTTTATGCTTTTGACATTTCGATTAATTGTATTTGAATATTTCCTCTTCCGAAAAAAAGAAGTCCTTTCATTATTATTCATTGTTAATAAAGCTAATAAATGAATTTTCTTTTTTAATTTCTTTTTTCCTTCTTTGCCCCATAAAGATATTGAATAGAATGAACTATTTTTCTTTCCGTTGAAATTTTGAAAATGAACGTTTAAATATCCTTCAAAAACTAGTAAATAGATTCGAAACATATAAAATGCAGTTAATCCTGCTGTGGAACAAGCTATTATTGCGAAAATCGGTGAATACAACCAACTATCATTAAGAATCTCATCCTTGGACCAAAAACAAGCAAAAGGTGGAATACCACAAAGAGAAAGTGTACCTATTAAAAAAGCGGTTTTTGTAATTGGCGCATGTTTTGTTAAACCGCCCATAAGAACCATATTTTGACTTTTATCTGGAGAATATCCAACAATTGCTTCCATTGAATGGATAATGGATCCAGATCCTAAAAACAACAATGCTTTTGAATAAGCATGAGTAATCAAATGAAATAAAGCGGCTCGATAAGAGCCCATACCTAAAGCTAACATCATATAACCCAATTGAGACATTGTAGAATAGGCCAAATTTTTCTTAATATCTTTTTGAGCAATAGCTAAAGTTGCTCCTAATACTACTGTTATTATACCTATCAAAGCTATTCCACTCATTATGAAGGGTATAACTGTGAAAAGGGGAAGAAGCCGAGCTACAAGAAAAATTCCTGCTGCTACCATAGTAGCAGCGTGTATAAGAGCCGAAATAGGGGTAGGCCCTTCCATAGCATCCGGTAGCCAGACATGAAGAGGGAATTGGGCAGATTTCGCAACTGATCCACAAAATAATAAGAGGGCGCAGAAAGTAACAAAAAAAATATTAACCTCATTCTTATAAATCAAGTTATTAAATATTTGAAATAAATCCCGAAATTCCAAACTACCCGTTATCCAATAAAGACCTAAAATTCCTAATAATAAACCAAAATCCCCTACACGATTAGTTACAAATGCTTTTTGACAAGCCTTTGCCGCAATAGGACGTGTAAACCAAAAACCTATTAATAGATAAGAACACATTCCAACCAATTCCCAAAAAATATAAACTTGTATCAAATTGGAACTTGTAACTAATCCCAACATTGAAGTATTAAAAAAACTCAGATAAGTAAAAAATCTCAAATATCCTTGATCATGAGACATATAATTATCACTATAAAAAAGAACCAGAATACCAACAGTAGTGATTAATATTGACATAATAGAAGTAAGTGAATCGAACAAGTAGCCAAACTCTAAAGAAAGATCATTATTTATAGTCCAAGACCATACATATTGATAGATTGAACTGTTCTGGATTTGATGAATAGATAGATCGATCGAAAAAATCATAACTATTATTAACAATAAAATACTAGGAAAAGCCCACATACGGCGAAGATTTTTTGTTGCCGTGGGAAAAATTAGAAGTCCTACCCCTATTAAAATAGGAACTGGAAGTGGGAGGAAAGGTATGATCCATGAAAATTGATGTGTATATTCCATACAAAAAAAAATAAAGAATAAAAAATATTTTGATTCTTAATGAATTTTCTTTCTTATTCGTTTGTTTTATCTCTTTTGTAAAGGGTTCGGTTAATAAAAAAGTGGATATATAAATAGAATTTGAGATTTTTTTTTTTAATTATTCTGAATCGTTGCACAATACTTCCAATATCCCAAAGTACAAAGTAAAAATAGACCAATAACCAAATTAAATTCGAATATATATATTATTATTTTATATTAAGAAATATTAAATTACTATTAATAATAAATATATTATAATAAAAATAAATAAAAACGAAATTTGTAAAATTAAAATTATTATCTATAGACTGAGGAAAAATAATTACACCAAAACTAAGAACATTCGTTTCTTTTGCTATATGAATGAATCAGAAAAAACATATGAAATGACCCAATAAAATAATCTTATTATTATTCAGAAACATTAGTTCATTTTTGAACTAATGGATACATTACAATTACATTACAATAAAAGGAGATCTAGATATATATGTTTGGAAAGATTTTGAAAAGGTTTCTAATATTCAATGTTTTTACTTTAGATAGAAAAAAATAGGAAGGATAGCTAAGACGACATATGGCTAATTAAAGAATATTTCGTTTTCATTTACAGAACAAATGTCTTTCACATCGAACTATAACAATGAAAAAATTATCTTAATTATATGGCAGTTCCAAAAAAACGCACTTCTATATCAAAAAAAAAAATTCGGAAAACTTTTTGGAAAAAAAAGGGATATTGGACAGCATTGAAAGCCTTTTCATTAGCGCAATCCATTTTGACAGGGAACTCAAAAAGTTTTTTTTGTAACAAATAAAAATGTTGCAATAATCTGAATTAGCTCGATTCAAAGAGTATTCTTTATATTCTTTATTATTATTAGTATAATAAAGAATATTTAGTAATATAAGAATATTTAATATTGACCATATATTTAGCATATATTATAATATATATATATTATAATATATGCTGAATATATAATCTAAATTTTTTAGAATGTAGTGTGAAATAATAATAGATATATAAATTAACGTTAAGGATTTCATTGAAAAAAAGGAAATGCATTTCTTTAGAGTCATAAAATGAATGAAATAATTAAAAAATGAGTCATAAACAACTACAACAAAATGTTTTTTTCATTCCTAGATTGAAGTCAAAACTATCTAGTTTCAACAGTGCTTTTTTTGAATTTGAAAAAGTGTAAACTACGAAAAACCCATTCTCCGTTGTTAAATTTGAAAACTAACACTGCAAATGAAAAAAAACAAGAATACAACTTAACTTCGTATTGAAATCGAAACGTTCTTTTTTTTTATTTGAATATTTTTTCGATTTTATTACTATACTTCTAATTTATAGTATAGAATTAGAATAATAATAGAATTCTTCAAATTTTTTAATGTTTAGTAAACAAATGTACTAAATTAATATTAATATAATATTAATATTCCACGTTAATTGATTCTTTTAATCTCGACGATTGACTAATGAATCGGTTATTATGATTTCGAGTAAGCCGCTATGGTGAAATTGGTAGACACGCTGCTCTTAGGAAGCAGTGCTAGAGCATCTCGGTTCGAGTCCGAGTAGCGGTATGGCATCCTATATCTATATTCTAAAAGAATAAGTCCTATAATGAATTCAATTCCCGATTCCTATCCTAGTATTCATACCTTTTTTATTTTCATTATAGATATTTATTTATTTATTTTCATTATATATATATGATATTTTCAACTTTAGAGCATATATTAACTCATATATCGTTTTCGGTCATATCAATTGTAATTTCAATTCATTTAATAACCTTATTAGTCAATGAAATCGTAGGATTATATGATTTGTCCAAAAAAGCCATGACAATAACTTTTTTCTGTGTAACGGGATTGTTAATTACTCGTTGGTTTTTTTCGGGCCATTTACCATTTAGTGATTTATATGAATCCTTAATCTTTCTTTCATGGGGTTTTTCCATTTTTCATATGGTTCCATTTTTTAAAAAGGATAAAAACCATTTAAGTACAATAATCGCACCAAGTGTTATTTTTACCCAAGGCTTTGCTACTTCAGGTCTTTTAACCAAAATGCATCAATCCGTCATATTAGTACCCGCTCTACAATCCCATTGGCTAATGATGCACGTCAGTATGATGATATTCGGATATGCAGCTCTTTTATGTGGATCATTATTATCAGTGGCTATTTTAGTCATTACGTTTCAAGAAGTAATCCAAATTCTTGCTTTTACCAAGAATTTGGATTCTTTAAATAAATCATTTGATTTTGCTGAAATCAAATACATGAATATGAATGAAAGGAAGAATGTTTTACGAACAACTTCTTCTTCTAGAAATTATTACAGGTCTCAATTTATTCAACAATTGGATCGTTGGGGTTATCGTATTATTAGTCTAGGTTTTCTCTTTTTAACAATAGGTATTCTTTCAGGAGCAGTATGGGCTAACGAGGCATGGGGATCATATTGGAATTGGGATCCAAAGGAAACTTGGGCCTTTATTACGTGGACCATATTCGCGATTTATTTACATACTAGAAAAAATAAAAAATTAGAAGGTGTAAATTCTTCAATAGTGGCCTCTATAGGATTTCTTATAATTTGGGTATGTTATTTGGGGATCAATCTATTAGGAATAGGACTACATAGTTATGGTTCATTTATATCTAATTGAATTAAAAAAATGAGTAACGAACTTAACCCGAGAAATAAAAATATGGAAAGCATATATATATACTTTCCATAAATTAAACTTCCCAAAAATCGTCGAGAACCCTTTGAATCATTACATTACTTGATTTTAAGGGTTCTCACAAACAACAAACATATTCGATTACAATTCAATTTTTTTTTTTAAGTGAATCTAACATAAAAATCTTTGTCCAAAGGGTTTTTTTCTCTTTTTTATTTATTGTTTTTGTTTTATTAATTTATTCAAGAAAACTATCTATCAAAAATTAGATAGAATAGCTTCAACTTTCTCAACCGAGAATGAGAAAATGAAATCTGGATAAATACCAATACCTATTACGGGTATAAGGATAGAAATAGAAATAAATAATTCTCTCGGCCCAGAATCAAAAAAATAAGAGTTTGGTGTATTAAAAAACTTGTATCCATAGAACATCTGCCGTAAGATAGATAATAAATAAATAGGAGTTAATATCATTCCAATTGCTGTTACAAAAGTAATTAGTATTTTCATCATGAAAAGATATTTTTGACTAGTAATTATTCCAAAAAAAACTATCAATTCTGCAACAAAACCGCTCATGCCCGGTAATGCAAGAGAAGCCATCGATAAGATAGTAAAAATCGTGAATATTTTTGGCATTGGGATAGCCATTCCGCCCATTTCGTCAAGATTAAGAAGACGTAGTCTATCATAACTAGTTCCTGCCAAGAAAAAAAGCGCAGCGCCAATAAATCCATGAGATATTATTTGTAAAATGGCCCCGTTGAGCCCAGTATCACTTATGGAACCAATTCCTATAATAAGGAAACCCATATGAGATACCGAGGAATAAGCTATTCTTTTTTTTAAATTACGTTGACCAAAAGATGTTGAAGCAGCATAGATTATTTGAATAGAACCTAATATCATTAACCAGGGGCAAAATATGGAATGAGCATGGGAAAATAATTCCATATTAATTCGAACCAACCCATATGCTCCCATTTTTAATAAGATTCCGGCTAAAAGCATACAAGTGCTGTAATGTGCCTCTCCGTGGGTATCTGGTAACCATGTATGTAAGGGTATAATCGGCGATTTGACAGCAAAAGCAATAAGAAATGCCATATAGAATATTATTTCTAGCGCCACAGGATACGATTGATTAGTTAATGTTTCAAAATTTAATGTTGGTTCATTCGAACCATATAAACTGATACCCAGAATTCCCATTAATAAAAAAACAGAACTTCCCGCAGTGTACAAAATAAACTTTGTAGCTGAATACAAACGTTTCTTTCCTCCCCACATGGCTAAAAGTAGATAAACGGGAATTAATTCCAATTCCCACATGATGAAAAAAAGTAAAATGTCTCGAGAAGAAAATAGTCCTATTTGACCGCTATACATTGCTAACATCAGGAAATAGAATAATTGGTATTCTCGAGTAACTGGCTGAGCCGCTAACGTGGCTAAAGTGGTGATAAATCCCGTTAGTAAGATAGGTCCTATAGAGAGTCCATCTATTCCGAAGCTCCAGTAAAAATCAAAAAAATTGATCCATTTATAATTCTCCGTTAGTTGGATTAGTGGATCATCCAATTGGAAATGATAACAAAATGCATAGGTTGTTAGAAGGAGATCAATTAAGCATATACAAATGCTATACCACCTAATTACCTTATTTCCCCTATGAGGAAATAAGAAAATTAAAGAACCCCCGACTATTGGCAAAACTACAACTATTGTTAACCAAGGAAAATAATTCGTGATAAAAATAAGATACACTTGGGCCAGAAAAGCCCGCGCTCAAAATAGAAAAAAATCTTTTCTATTTTATTTTGAGCACGGGTTTTTGCCAGTAAAAAAACGTATTCGTGTGGTGTTTTTTGAAACGTATCAATAACCTAGACCCATACTTCGAGTTGTTTCATTCCCTAAATAAACTCGAACACTTAAGAAATCCGTCGGACAGGCGGACTCACATCTCTTACAACCTACACAGTCCTCTGTTCTTGGGGCAGAAGCTATTTGCTTAGCTTTACATCCATCCCAAGGTATCATTTCTAATACATCTGTGGGACAGGCTCGGACACATTGAGTACATCCTATACATGTATCATAAATCTTTACTGAATGTGACATTGTATCTATAGTAATTTTTGAACATCAAAAATGAAAATTATCGATCTAGTAAACTCCTAAATGAATCATATATTTATACACCAGATGAATCAATGATTTGTCAGAATTTTGCTAATCAAAATAGACGTCTAGATAAATTTAAAAGAACGAAGAGAGGAGGACCAGGATACTTTGATTGCTTATTATTTCGTTTTGCAAACGCAAACATGATCATACGTTGTGTAGCATACATGCTAATTTGAATTGATAAATATTACACTATTCAAAATTCTACTTTTGAGTAATTATGATATGATTAATGCTATTTATTCAACAAATTCGATTGATTGATACGGGTTGATTTTCTGTTACGAGAAATTGAAGAAACAATAGCCGGTCCAATAGCTGCTTCAGCGGCTGCAATAGCTATAACAAAAATGGAAAAAATATTTCCTTTTAATTGGCGATTATCAAAAAAATCAGAGAAAGTTACGAGATTTATATTAACTGCATTCAGTATAAGTTCAAGACACATAAGGGCTCTAACCATATTTCGGCTCGTGATCAATCCATAGATACCAATAGAAAATAAATAGGCACTCAAAACAAGTACATGTTCGAGCATCATTGACCAACTCCTTATCAATTTTGATTCATTTCAATATGAACAACAATTCAACAGATTCGATTGACTAAAGAATATAACAAGTCTGGAACAAAAGAATATATTAGCAATCGGCAATAAAAAAAAAATTGAATCTGGATTTATATTGCTAGTTCTCTATTCTCTAAAGATTTATTACTGGCGAGCTACGACAATTGCACCTATCAAAGCAACTAAAAGAATTATTGAAATGAGTTCAAATGGAAGAAAAAAATCTGTTGATAAATGAATTCCGATTTGTTGACTAGTACTTATCAAATCTTGCTCAATAATCTGATTTGGTCTTGTAGTCCAAATAATTCCGTACCATGATGTATCTGGAATAGTAGTTATTAGTGAAACAAAAATACTTGTACAAACCATCAAAGTAATCCCATCTCCAACGGTCCAAAGATGAAAATCGTCGTAATATTCTGAACTATTCATGAACATCACAGCAAATATGATTAAAATGTTAATAGCTCCCACATAAATAAGTAGCTGTGATGCAGCTACAAAATGGGAGTTTGATAAAATATAGAATAAAGATATACAAACAAGAACCAGTCCCAACGAAAAAGCAGAAAAAATTGTGTTGGTAAGTAATACTACTCCTAGACTTCCTAATACAAGACCCGATCCCAGAAAAACTAAAAGAAAATCATGTAGCGTTTCAGGCAAATCCATTATATGTAAAAAAAAGACAAAGAAATCGAAATTTCATGACCTTATTGATATGACCAGGAAAAAAATTTTATATACTTCAATTTCTCTTTGCATTAAAAAAACCCTACGGAGTTTGAATTGATATAGGTACAGTTATATAATCAATGTCATTCCAGTCTTTATATGAAAGAGTAGTTTGAAACTATACTAAAACGAAAGTATAAAATTATTTATTTAATATTTAAAATTTATATAATAGATTTATCTATTCTATATGAAAACATAGATTTCTATAATCTAGAATAGAATATTTCTAATCTGATATCTAATTTCATTTTTTTATAATATTGTTATTTTATATAATATAATAATAATAATATATTATTATTATATTATTCTATCTATACATATATATATATTTATATTATTATATATTCTATATTATAAAAAATTTTATTTATTAATTTGAATTGTTCGAATTGTATAATCATCAATTACTGACATTGGTAAACGGCCCAAAGCAATTTGATTATAATTCAATTCGTGACGATCATAAGTCGAAAGTTCATATTCTTCAGTCATTGATAAACAATTTGTTGGACAATACTCAATACAGTTACCACAAAAAATACAGATTCCAAAATCAATACTGTAATTAAGCAATCGTTTCTTTCGAATATCAGTTTCCAGTTTCCAATCAACAACGGGTAAATCTATAGGACATACACGAACACATACTTCACAAGCAATGCATTTATCAAATTCAAAATGGATTCGACCGCGGAAACGTTCCGGTGTGATTAATTTTTCATAAGGATATTGAATAGTTACAGGTAAACGATTTGCGTGAGATAAGATAATCATGAAACCTTGACCAATGTACCTTGCAGCTCGGACTGTTTGTTGACCATAATTCATGAACCCAGTTACCATAAGGAACATATCGTAAATATCTATGAATATTTTAGTTTTATTTCTTTCTCTTACATATAGAAGATCAATCTTTTTTTTATAGTGAAAACAATTGAGACGAAGTTGTTAATAATAGATTACCGAGAGAAATAGGTAAAAGAAATTTCCATCCAAGATTTAATAATTGATCCATTCTTAGCCTAGGCAAAGCCCATCTTGTTATGATAGAAAGGAATAAGAAAAAATAAGTTTTAGCTAATGTAATAAAGAGATCAATTGTAGTTCCAAAAACTCCATATGTTTTATTTATTTCAAAAAACTCAGAAACGAATATGTACGGAATAGATATATTGGAACCACCCAAGTAAAGAACTGTGACAAATAATGAAGAAATTAATAGGTTTAAATAGGAAGCAACGTAAAATAAACCAAATTTGATACCGGAATATTCTGTTTGATAACCCGCTACTAATTCTTCTTCTGCTTCTGGTAAATCAAAAGGTAATCTTTCACATTCTGCTAACGAAGAAATTAAAAAAACGATGAAACCCATAGGTTGACGCCACAAATTCCATCCCCAAAAACCATATTTTGATTGCGCATCAACTATATCAACTGTACTTAAACTGTTAGATAATCCTAGTCGGTGATAACATTACTGTTCTCATCTCTATTACAGAACCGTACATGAAATTTTCACTTCATACGGCTCCTGGAAAGCCTTCAGTAAATCTAAGGACCGGGCCGATTATTGATCTCTTCTTGATATATCCCAAAGAGAGATAAGATTCAAATCTATCGGACGGTTCTGAATTAGACCAATTCAATTCTGTCTGTTAAAAATAACAAATTAAATAAGAAAGAGAAATCTATTTTAATATTTAAATTTAACTTCTGAATTGATCTCATCCCTTAAAAATCAAATTTTGAATTTGTTGAGTAATAATAGAATTATTCAATAAAATACTCTTTTAGAATTATCAATAACCCTCATAATTCATTTTAAATTACGAAAAAGAATTACACATTAGTTTCTTAATTATGACATGAATTGAATCTCCATGAATATGGATATAAGAAATACGAAATCAAAAACGAAAAGGAAATCGCTTTTTCGTTTTTGATTTCTTGTGTTTTTTTCGTTCCTATTCTTCTTTTTTTTTGCTATTAAAAAGGGACTTAAAAAATTTCAAAGGATTTTTTCGTTCCTGATAGTAATTTATTTAATAAGTGGATGGAATCATACTCTGGATCGGAATTGTGGGGAGTACTGCTTGATTTTTTCTACCAATTTAAAGCCCCAATTAGTATTCTTTTTCTATTATGCGTAAATTCTCTTCTTTTGGATAATTTACAAAATCTGCGTTACTAATCCTTTGTGTATCTTGGTGTTTCTAACCATCCACTCTTTTTTTATTAACCCCCTTATTTATTTTATGTTAATGCATCTATGATAATTCATACAAATAGTAACTAAAACTCAATAAGGTTGGTCTTTTGAGCCCGCTTCAAAACAGGATGACTTATTATCCAATCTTGGGTTAAATTGCCTCTTCTGTTTATAATTCACTTCATTCTTATACATAGAAAATGAGACTCAATATTTTTACTACCATTTTAAATCATCATACTAACTATTAACTATAAGTAATATCGTATTCTGAAATTCTATTCAATAGAAGCTGTTTTATTTCACTCATATAACTATCTGATTTAGTTCTTCAATCCTAATTGTGAAAAATAAATAAAATTAAGATAATGAAAGTATCTATTTAATTTATTCGACTCCTTTCCTATATAGTAGTATAAGTATAAAGAGAGGAGGATAGCAATAGCATCGAATAGCCTTTTCTGTTTCAACGAATCGCACGTAGAGATATTGATAAGACACATAGAGTTAATGGTATTTCATAACTAATCGATTGAGCAGCAGCTCGTAGACCACCCAAAAAGGAATATTTATTATTCGACCCATATCCTGACATAAGAAGTCCAATGGGAGCAATACTCGAAATCGCAATCCATAAAAAAACACCTATATTGAAATCAGATAAAATAAAGTTATAGCCAAAAGGAATTACTGAATAGCTTAGTAGAATTGATATAACTGATATGGATGGTCCAATACTGAATAAACGAATATCTCCCCTAGATGGAATAAGATTCTCTTTGAAAAGGAGTTTTGTTCCGTCTGCTAGAGCTTGAAGAACTCCAAAAGGACCGGCGTATTCGGGTCCAATGCGCTGTTGTATCCCTGCAGATATTTCTCTTTCTAACCATACAATTGCTAGTACACTTATTGTGATTCCCAATATAAGAATCAAAATAGGTACAAGTACCCATAGAATTCCATAGACTTCGTTTAAAGATTCCAATCCGGAAAAAGAATGGATATCTTGGATTTCCGTTGTATCAATTATCATTTCAACGATCAATTTCTCCCATAATGATATCTATGCTACCTAGTATTGTCATAATATCAGCCAATTTCATTCTTTTAACTAATTGAGGAAGAATTTGCAAATTGATAAAACCTGGTGGACGAATTTTCCATCTCCAAGGAAAACCATTCTGATCTCCTATTAGAAAAATTCCTAATTCTCCCTTGGGAGCCTCAACTCTTACATAAAGTTCTTGTTTCGGCAATTCAAAAGTCGGAGACGATTTTTTACCAATGAATCTATATTCAAAATCATTCCATTTTGGCTCCTTTTCTCTCTCAAAGCAGCGGATTTCTAAATTTTCATATGGCCCCCCGGGAATTCCTTCCAAAGCCTGCTGAATAATTTTAATGGATTCCGTCATTTCACCAATTCGAACTAAATAACGAGCTAATGAATCTCCTTCTTTTTGCCATTGAACTTCCCAATCAAATTCCTCGTAACATTCATAATTATCAACTTTACGTAGATCCCATTCTATTCCGGAAGCCCGAAGCATCGGTCCTGATAAACCCCAATTTATTACTTCCTCTCTACCAACAACACCTACTCCCTCAACCCGTTCTAAAAAAATTGGATTTCGCGTAATAAGGTTTTGATATTCAACAACCCTTGTTAAAAAATAATTGCAGAAATCAAAACATTTATCTATCCAACCATAAGGTAGATCAGCCGCTACGCCTCCGATACGAAAAAAATTATGCATCATTCTCATACCTGTCGCAGCTTCAAAAAGATCATATATTAATTCTCTTTCTCTAAAAATATAGAAAAAAGGGGTTTGTGCACCAATATCTGCCATAAAAGGTCCGAGCCATAGTAGATGAGAAGCTATACGACTTAACTCCAACATAATTACTCGGATATAGCTGGCTCTTTTAGGTACTTGAATATTTCCCAATTGTTCCGGTCCGTTTACGGTTATTGCTTCTGTGAACATAGTAGCTAAATAATCCCAACGTGTTACATAAGGCAGATATTGGATAATTGTCCGGTTTTCCGCAATTTTTTCCATCCCTCTGTGTAAATAACCCAATATTGGTTCACAATCAATAACATCTTCACCATCCAGAGTAACAATAAGTCGAAGAACACCATGCATTGATGGGTGCTGAGGCCCCATATTGACTATCATGAGGTCTTTTCTTGTAGCTGGGACATTCATAGGTTTTTCCTCGATTCATTCTTCCATGAATCGTAAAAAAAAAAGTTCATCTAAATTCAGGATCTAATAAATCGAATAATTGAAAATGACTCTTGAAATTAACGAATTTGTGACTCCCTAATACCCAACTGATTTATTAATTTTTTATAACGTATTCGATTTTTCTTTGCCAAATAAGACAGTAGTCGTTGTCGTTTTCCCAGAATTTTACGTAAACCTCTTTGAGATAAATAGTCTTTCCGATGTAATTCAAAATGTGAAGTAAGTCTTCGTATCTTATTAGTGAAATTGATTACTTGAAATTCAACAGATCCAGGGTTTTCTTCTTCTTTTTTGTTTGAAATAACAGGTATAATTGAATTTTTTATCATAAAATAAAATGAAAGCTTTCCTCTCCCCCTCCTTTTTGATAGATATTTTTATTGATCAGTAATAGTAATTACACTAAATTTTAATTTTTTATATTATTTATTAAATTATTAAATTATCTTAATTAAAAATTATGAATTTCTTTTTTTTTTCAAATAAAATTAATTACTATGCTTAAGCAATCCAATTCAAATATCTATATAAATACTATATTTATGGATTCACAAAATAAAAAATTCTATTGTATACTTAAAAAAAAAAAAGAAGACGATTTTTTTGATTCATTTTTCTATCTAAAATCATTGAATTAGTATCAATGATGCGTGTGCGCATTTATAAATATATAAGATATATATTTAAATATATATCTTATCTTCACATATAAGATATGTGAAGATAAGAAATTATTCTATTTTAATTCTAAATAAATAGATAAATAGAAGATAAATGGTAAGAGTATCAATCAAATTTTCAATCGCGGATACATATGTATCCTTAATATACTGAAACGGCTTCCATTATGGGTATCAAACCAATAGCGATTTATACAAGCTAAATCTTCTAATCTATAATTTGGCCAAAGAAAGAATTTTAAATTCATTAGTTTTTTTGTTTCTATATCAAGATCTTTATTTTTAGCCAAAACTTGACAGCCAGTATTTATTTTATTCTCATTGCAATTTATTGTGTTTCTAGTATTTCTAGGATTCAAACAAATTAGAATTCTCAATTCTCTACGGCGTCTATTGGACAAAAGATTTTCAGGAACAAGCAAATCAGTATGATTTTTATCTTTATTTTCTGTTATCTTTTGATTTCTTGTTCTTGGAATGTTTTTATCAAAATTCTTTTTATCAACACGACCTTTTTCTGCATTTCTTTGAAAAAATTGACGCTTATTCTTATGAATCAACGATAGGGTTATGGTTTGATACATAAAAAATTGTTCATAGTTTTTTCTAGACAGACGAACAGGTTCCATAGAAAATATTTGTTTTTCAATCAATTCTTTAGTGTCCCTAAATCCTGTAAGAGTGAAATCCGTATGATTATTAATCGCCATAGTATCTAGACTTAGTTCTCCCCTTTTTATAGAGATTATAAAAATTTTTTTTAGATTTTTCAATCTAATCAGGAGACAATAAAATTTGATCTGATTCATTATTCTTTCGTGTAAGAAATTATCAAAGTTCAAATGAAAACCCAAATACTTGTCTAGTAAGAAAGCTTGTTCTCCCTTTAGATCGTTGAGGTAGTCATTTCGATCTACGTCTATGTATTGATCTCGATTTATACTATAAGAACCATTTTCCCAGTATGATTCTTCATAAGCTTGGTTTTCGAGAGATAGATATAGACCTAATGGACCCGCATCTGCTTCTTCTTGTGCTCCTTTTAGAATGTCGAAGTCGAAATTAAGATATTTGTTTTTTTTCGTTCCAGTGATGTTTTTCATTTTACTAACATCTTTTCCATAAAAAGGGAAAAAAAGGAATTTTATTGGTACGATCCAAGGATTCTTCTTATATGCATCATAAAATCTTGATAATTTTGAAAAAAACCAAAATTTCGATTTCGGATTCGATTTCGATATAGAACGATTTGGTATTTCTACATTCATTACCATCCAATCAAAATACTTTCTATCCAGATTTTTTTCCATATCTATAATAGCATCTTCTGCTAGATAATTTTTGATAGAGATATCGCCCGTTATATCAAAAAATTCTTTTTTACATGTGTTGTCATTATAAGAAATGGTTTGGTTTTTGTTTGTTTGGAATGGTGATCTATATCCATAAATATATGAATTTTTCTTATCTGCATAATTAAGATATTTATATGACAAAAGATCATATCTATATTGTTTTTTAATTTTTTTTTGAAAATTTAATAAGTCTACTTGTTCGTTTTCGTTTTTGTAAAGAATTAATCGGGTTTTGTCATAGGAATCATAGTTGATTAAATCTTTATTTTGAGCCACACGATGTTTATTGATTCTATTTCTCCAGTTTTGTGGT
>JAZGSX010000104.1:0-48158 GCA_039519185.1 Astragalus membranaceus
GGTCCGAAAGGGTACGAACAGGTACGGAATCGTACAAAATGGTATGAACTTGTACGAACTCAAAAAAAAGGTTCGAAATCGTACCAGCTTATACAGTATGGGATAAATCGTACGATTTCCTCCGAACTGGTACGAAATGACACGAAATGGTATGAAATGGTACAAACAGGTACGAAATCTTACGAACTGGTACAACTTCGAAAAAATGGTACGAACTCGTACGAGTATGTACAATGTAACACCCCATTCTACCCGGCTATTTATTATAGAGATCAGAGTTTCAAAATTTCTTTTTGAATGGAATGCTACACATAAGCTTAATCTAACAACGGTCAAATCGGTGTAAGCCTTCGTTACACATTTATAATACGCAACACCATTAAATAATTTAGGGTACACGTGACTTCACCAATAAAATCCACACATTGTAATTTAGATGTCTCGCAGCGGAAAATAACACAATCTCCAAAATACGCCGAACAACAGGCTCGTCAAAAATCATTAACTCAAAGCATATAAAATTCAACGACAAATGAATAACATTAAAATCCCTAATCCAACCCCCTAGGTGTCACGTATCAGAGCAGACCGACTCGGGAGTGAAAGGAGTAAGCCTTCACTCAGGACTACCTGTGGTAAACAACAACAGAAGGGTGAGTCTCAACTACATAATAAAGACTATAATAAGAAGTATATTCCATCATAGCATCACACTCACACAGTCACACAGTAGCATAGTCCATACAATCACCAACTAGCATGCTTATCATGAGGATGTATGCAATACAGTTATGCATGTGGTATCATTTTCCCAGACCGCAGCCTTATCATCATAATATCAACTCAGACCGCAGCCTTATCATTTCAATTTAGAACTCAGACCGCAGCCTTATTATCATAATTAACAACTCAGACCGCAGCCTTATGTATGCATGAGACTCCATGACCAAAACCACAATCATAATTATTAACAACACGGTCCATGTATCCTATATCACATCTTTAATTAATCTTAGTTTTAGCCCCCATGGCCTCATCATCAACCAACTCATTATTTTCTCCTCACAATCACGTCCCTAGGACTAGGATAACACTTAGGGACCAATCTGTCACCATTAGATCCGAAACCCAAACACAAGGCATGGGCGCCCCACTTGGCGCCCTGGGCGGCCACACTTGGCGCCCCACACAACACCCAAACGCACAAACATAGTAGGCCACCTTAAAAATTGAAACCGCTCTAGCCAAAATGTTCAAAAATGGGATTTGGTCACTTGAATACAGAATTTGGCTAGGGAAAATATGTTCAGAACTCACAGCTCACCCCTAGGCATCACAAACACAGTCAAAACAACGCTCTCTAGGACAATTTCAAAACCATAAGTGCAAATCAGAAAATTCTTTAGCCAAAGTACTTAAAATATGATTTGGTCAGGTGAATACAAAATTTGGCTCGGTAAATTATGATCAGAAAATGAGATGCACACAAGGCACCCCTAAAACAAGCCAAAACGATGCCCAATAGGACCATTTCAAAACCACAAGTGAAAATCTGGAAATTCTTTAGCCAAAGTACTTAAAATATGATTTGGTCAGGTGAATACAAAATTTGGCTCGGTAAATTATGCTCAGAAAATGAGATGCACACAAGGCACCCCTAAAACAAGCCCAAACGATGCCCAATAGGACCATTTCAAAACCACAAGTGAAAATCTGGAAATTCTTTAGCCAAAGTACTTAAAATATGATTTGGTCAGGTGAATACAAAATTTGGCTCGGTAAATTATGCTCAGAAAATGAGATGCACACAAGGCACCCCTAAAACAAGCCAAAACGATGCCCAATAGGACCATTTCAAAACCACAAGTGCAAATCTGGAAATTCTTTAGCCAAAGTACTTAAAATATGATTTGGTCAGGTGAATACAAAATTTGGCTCGGTAAATTATGCTCAGAAAATGAGATGCACACAAGGCACCCCTAAAACAAGCCAAAACGATGCCCAATAGGACCATTTCAAAACCACAAGTGCAAATCTGGAAATTCTTTAGCCAAAGTACTTAAAATATGATTTGGTCAGGTGAATACAAAATTTGGCTCGGTAAATTATGCTCAGAAAATGAGATGCACACAAGGCACCCCTAAAACAAGCCAAAACGATGCCCAATAGGACCTTTTCAAAACCACAAGTGCAAATCTGAAAATTCTTTAGCCAAAGTACTTAAAATATGATTTGGTCAGGTGAATACAAAATTTGGCTCGGTAAATTATGTTTAGAAACTGAGTTTACCCAAAAACATGATTTATGCGCCTTGCCTAAGCATAGGCAGCAACCTGGCGCCACCCCAGGCGCCACAGGGCAGCAACATAGGCGCCCTGCCCAGAACACACACACGCCCAGCAACAGAAAACAGCGCCCAGGGCGCCAATTCCCCCCCCCCCCCCCCCCCCCCCCCCCCAGCACTAGGCGCCCAGGCGCCCCAACACAACCAAAACACCAAAAATTCTTAATCATTTTTTCCAAACCAAATCACCACAACATTCACAAAATACATTGTACTCATACCAACAACATTCAATCTCATATATATATATATTAAGAACACATCAAGGCACAAAATCAACACATGAAATCCAAACCTTAGCATAGGGAATCGAATTAACCACATCAATTATCAATTTCAACTAACCTAAACAATTCTAACAATTAACAAGTAATGTCAAGTGGGATCCTATGGTTTACATACAACCTATTATATTCTCTATTATAGAGTGAGACTCCCCTAACCTTGATTATGACGAGCTAGAGCCTTTCCCACCGAAGCACCGACAAATCACCGCAACAAGGAAACTCCTTCTTTTCTCACGATCACGCCCTTTCTCTCTTTCCCTTGGACCATTGCGAATTGATCAAAATAGAAAGGGTTAGGGAAATTCGAAACCTAAGCACTTGATAGAGAAAGGAAATCGAATCATAGAAGATTAGGAACCCTTACCTAGGATCAAGATGCACAAACCCTAACTCCAAGCTTGAAGTCGCTCCTTCCTTCTCTTCTCCTCTCCTTCGACTTTCTTTCTTTTCTTCTCTCTTTCGACTTTCTTTCTTTCTTTTGACACTAGTGAGGCGCGACCTAGACCCCTAGTGCCTAAGGAGCGCCTAAGCCAACGGGCTTGGGCTTCTTGGGCCGTCATTTGCAATTCCGGTATTACCAACGCCATCCCCTTCAGTTAAATAAAAATACTACATTATCATATAATAAAATAAAATAGTGCAACACTTTAAATAATTTAATCAATTACTTAATTAAATTATTTTAGGGTGTTACAACTCTCCCCCACTTAGGAAATTTCGTCCTCGAAATTCATACCTGAGTCAAAAAGCTCTGGATAGGACTCCCGCATCCTACTCTCCAGCTCCCAAGTCATGCTCTCGCCAGTAGCGCCTAACCACACCACCTTTACTAAAGCAATAATTTTCCCTCTCAGCACCTTCACTTCTCTGTCATCAATCCTCACTGGCATAGTCTCAACAGTGAGATTATCTCGCACCTCAATATCATCCATATGGATCACATGAGACGGGTCCGGAACGTACTTCCGAAGTTGCGACACGTGAAATACGTCGTGCAAGTTCGAAAGGTTAGGTGGTAGAGCCACCCTATAAGCAACCTTTCTGACCCTCTCAGTGATCTGGTACGGTCCAATAAATCTAGGAGTCAACTTCTTTGCTTTAAGTGCACGCCCAACACCAGCCATAGGCGTGACCCTCAAGAAAACATGCTCACCAGCCTGAAATTCCAAATCTTGTAACACCCCATTCTACCCGGCTAATTTCCATAGAGATCAGAGTTTCAAAATTTCTTTTTGAATGGAATGCTACACACGTACTTGATGTAACCATTCACAATACGCAACACCATTTAATAAATTAAGGTACTCTTGATTTTACCAACAAAATCCACGCATAATAATTTGAACGACTCGCAGCGGAAAAATAACGTAAACTCAAAATGCCAAACAACGGCCTCATCGGAAACATTAAGTCAATGCACACGAAAATCAACAACAATTAAATATCATTAGAAAACCTAAGCCAACCCCCTAGGTGTCACGTATCAGAGCAGACCGACTCGGGAGTGAAAGGAGTAAGCCTTCACTCAGGACTACCTGTGGTAAACAACAACAGAAGGGTGAGTCTCAACTACATAATAAAGATTATAATAAGAAGTATATTACGTCATAGCATCACACTCACACAGTCACACAGTAGCATAGTCTATACAATCACCAACTAGCATGCTTATCATGAGGATGTATGCAATACAGTTATGCATGTGGTACCATTTTCCCAGACCGCAGCCTTATCATCATATTATCAACTCAGACCGCAGCCTTATCATTTCAATTTAGAACTCAGACCGCAGCCTTATTATCATAATTAACAACTCAGACCGCAGCCTTATGTATGCATGAGACTCCATGACCAAACCACAATCATAATTATTAACAACACGGTCCATGTATCCTATATCACATCTTTAATTAATCTTAGTTTTAGCCCCCATGGCCTCATCACCAACCAACTCATTATTTTCTCCTCACAATCACGTCCCTAGGACTAGGATAACACTTAGGGACCAATCTAGCACCATTAGACCCGAAACTCAAACACAAGTCACGGGCGCCCCACTAGGCGCCCTAGGCGGCCACACTTGGCGCCCACACCACACCCAAACGCACAAACATAGTAGACCACCTTAAAAATTGAAACCGCTCTAGCCAAAATGTTCAAAATGGGATTTGGTCACGTGAATACAGAAATTGGCTAAGTAAAATATGCTCAGAACATGATGTGTGCACAAGGCACCCCCAAAACAAGTCAAAATGATGCCCAATAGGACAACTTTCAAACCACAAGTGCAAATCCAGAAATTCTTTAGCCAAAGTGTTTTAAATAACATTTGGTCAGGTCAATACAAAGTTTGGCTCGGTAAAATATGCTCAGAAAATGATGTGTGCACTAGGCACCCCTAAAACAAGTCAAAATGATGCCCAACCGGACAATTTCAGAACCACAAGTGAAAATCCAGAAATTCTTTAGCCAAAGTGTTTTAAATAACATTTGGTCAGGTCAATACAAAGTTTGGCTCGGTAAAATATGCTCAGAAAATGATGTGTGCACAAGGCACCCCTAAAACAAGTCAAAATGATGCCCAACCGGACAATTTCAGAACCACAAGTGAAAATCCAGAAATTCTTTAGCCAAAGTGTTTTAAATAACATTTGGTCAGGTCAATACAAAGTTTGGCTCGGTAAAATATGCTCAGAAAATGATGTGTGCACTAGGCACCCCTAAAACAAGTCAAAATGATGCCCAACCGGACAATTTCAGAACCACAAGTGAAAATCCAGAAATTCTTTAGCCAAAGTGTTTTAAATAACATTTGGTCAGGTCAATACAAAGTTTGGCTCGGTAAAATATGCTCAGAAAATGATGTGTGCACTAGGCACCCCTAAAACAAGTCAAAATGATGCCCAACCGGACAATTTCAGAACCACAAGTGAAAATCCAGAAATTCTTTAGCCAAAGTGTTTTAAATAACATTTGGTCAGGTCAATACAAAGTTTGGCTCGGTAAAATATGCTCAGAAAATGATGTGTGCACTAGGCACCCCTAAAACAAGTCAAAATGATGCCCAACCGGACAATTTCAGAACCACAAGTGAAAATCCAGAAATTCTTTAGCCAAAGTGTTTTAAATAACATTTGGTCAGGTCAATACAAAGTTTGGCTCGGTAAAATATGCTCAGAAAATGATGTGTGCACAAGGCACCCCTAAAACAAGTCAAAATGATGCCCAACCGGACAATTTCAGAACCACAAGTGAAAATCCAGAAATTCTTTAGCCAAAGTGTTTTAAATAACATTTGGTCAGGTCAATACAAAGTTTGGCTCGGTAAAATATACTCAGAAAATGAGTTTGCCCAAAAACATGATTTATGCGCCTTGCCTAAGCATAGACAGCAACTTGGCGCCTCCCCAGGCGCCACAGGGCAGCAACACAGGCGCCCTGCCCAGAACACACACACGCCCAGCAACAGTAAACAGCGCCCAGTGCGCCAATTTCCCCCCCCCCCAGCACTTGGCGCCCAGGCGCCCCATCACAACCAAACACCAATTCTCAATTATTTTTCCAAAACTCAAAATACCACAACAATCACAAATCACACTGCACTTTTTCCAGCAACATCCAATCTCACATATATAAATCAAGAACACTTCAAAGCACAAAATTAACACATGAAATCCAAACCTTAGCATAGGGAAATCAAATCAATCACACTAATTATCAATTCCAACTAACCTAAACAATTCTAACAATTAGCAAGTAGTGTCAAGTGGGGTCCTATGGTTTACATACAACCTATTATATTCTCTATTATAGAGTGAGACTCCCCTAACCTTGATTATGACGAGCTAGAGCCTTTTCCACCGAAGCACCGACAAATCACCGAAATCAAGAAGCTCCTCCTTTTCACACAATCACGCCCTTTCTCTCTTTCCCTAGGAGCATTGCGAATTGATCAAAATAGAAAGGGTTAGGGAAATTCGAAACCTAAGCAATTGATAGAGAAAGGAAATCGAATCATAGAAGATTAAGAACCCTTACCTAGGAGCAAGGCGCACAAACCCTAACTCCAAGCTTGAAATCGCCCTTCCTTCTCTTCTCCTCTCTTCGACTTTCTTTCTTTTCCTCTCTATTTCGACTTTCTTTCTTTCCTTTGACACTAGTGGGGCGCGACCTAGACCCCTAGTGTCTAAAGAGCGCCTAAGCCAACGGGCTTGGGCCTCTTGGGCCGTCACTTGAAATTCCGGTATTACCAACGCCATCCCCTTCAATTAAAATAAAATACCATATCATCACATAATAAAATAAAATAGTGTAACACTTTAAATAATTTAATCAATTACTTAATTAAATTATTTTAGGGTGTTACAACTCTCCCCCACTTAGGAAATTTCGTCCTCGAAATTCATACCTGAGTCAAATAGCTCTGGATAGGACTCCCGCATCCTACTCTCCAGCTCCCACGTCACGCTCTCGCCAGAAGCTCCCAACCATACCACCTTCACTAAAACAATGCTTTTCCCTCTTAGCACCTTCACTTCTCTATCATCAATCCTCACTGGCATAGTCTCCACAGTGAGATTATCCCGCACCTCAATATCATCCATATGGATCACATGAGACGGGTCCGGAATGTACTTCCGAAGTTGCGACACGTGAAATACGTCGTGCAAGTTCGAAAGGTTAGGCGGTAAAGCCACCCTATAAGCAACCTTTCCGACCCTCTCGGTGATCTGGTACGGTCCAATAAATCTAGGAGTTAACTTCTTTGCTTTAAGTGCACGCCCAACACCAGCCATAGGCGTGACCCTCAAGAAAACATGCTCTCCAGCCTGAAATTCCAAATCCTTTCTCCTTCTATCATGGTAACTCTTTTGCCGACTTTGGGACTCTTTCATTTTCTCCCTGATCATTTTTATCTTCTCTGTAGTTTCTCTCACCAATTCAGGTCCAAGAACAACACTTTCGCCCGATTCATGCCAACACAACGGAGTTCTACACCTCCGCCCATACAGTGCCTCATAAGGTGCCATCCCTATACTCGAATGGTAGCTGTTGTTGTAAGTGAACTCGATCAACGAAAGGTGTGTATCCCACGCACCTCCCTGCTCTAAAACACACGACCTCAATAAGTCCTCCAATGACTGAATGGTTCTCTCTGTCTGCCCATCAGTCTGAGGATGGTAGGCTGAACTCAACCTCAATCTGGACCCCAATGCCTCTTGCAAGCTCCCCCAAAACTCCGAAGTAAACCTCGGATCTCTGTCCGATACAATACTCTTCGGGACACCATGCAACTTCACAATCACCTTAATATATATCTCGGCCAATCTCGCTACCGGATACGTTATGTTGATAGGAAGGAAGTGAGCAGACTTCGTCAACCTATCCACGATCACCCAAATAGAATCAAATCCCCGAACGGTTCTCGGTAACCCAGTCACAAAATCCATGGAAATGCTATCCCATTTCCATTCCGGAACATCTAAAGGTTGCATCAACCCCGCAGGCTTCTGGTGCTCAACCTTTGACTTCTGGCAAGTCAAACAGGCATACACAAATTGTGCTACATCTTTCTTCATACCAGGCCACCAGAATAATTTCTTCAAGTCATGATACATCTTTGTAGCCCCTGGATGAATACTCAGCTTGCTCCTATGACTCTCCTCAAGGATCATCTTCTTCATCTCAATATCATCGGGAACACAGATTCTGTCTCTAAATCTCAACACACCCTGGGAATCCAACCTGAAATCCCCATCCACATTCTGATCACCCGCAACTAACAAGTCAACCAGCTTCACATCTAATTTCTGGGCGTCTCTGATACTAACCAAGAAGTCATTACCAATCCTCAGCATACCCAGCTTAACACTCCGCGGTGTCACTTCACAAACCAGACTCATATCACGGAATTGCTCAATCAATTCCAACTCTTTTACCATCATTGTTGACATATGCAAAGTCTTTCGACTTAAAGCATCAGCCACGACATTAGCTTTGCCGGGGTGATAGTTTAAGCCAAAATCATAGTCTTTCAGCAGCTCTAACCAACGCCTCTGCCTCATATTCAGCTCCTTCTGATCAAACAAGTATTTCAAACTCTTGTGGTCGCTGAATACCTCGAATCTAGTGCCATACAAATAGTGCCTCCAAATTTTTAGCGCAAACACAATAGCAGCCAATTCCAAATCATGAGTAGGATAGTTCTTCTCATGAGTCCGCAACTGTCTGGACGCATAAGCGACTACCTTCCCATCCTGCATCAATACGCCCCCTAAGCCCATTCTGGAAGCATCACAATATACCACAAACGGTTGATCCGGCACGGGCAACACTAACACCGGAGATGTTGTCAATCTTTTCTTCAACTCTTGGAAACTCTCTTCACACTTAGCATCCCAAACAAAAATTCTCCCTTTACACGTCAATTGAGTCAACGGAAGGGCTAGCTTTGAGAAACCCTCAATGAACCTCCTGTAGTAACCGGCCAACCCCAAGAAACTCCTAATCTCAGTCGCAGACTTTGGGCTCTCCCATTGTAACACTGCATCAACCTTAGCTGGGTCTACAGCTATGCCATCACTAGAAATAATGTGACCCAAAAAGCTTACCTCACGCAGCCAGAACTCGCATTTGGACAACTTAGCGTAAAGCTTCTTCTCTTTCAATACCTCAAGCACTAATCTTAAGTGCTCTGCATGCTCCTCTTCAGACTTGGAGTATACCAGAATATCATCTATAAAAACTACCACAAACCGATCCAAGTAACTATGGAAGATACGGTTCATGAACTCCATAAACACTCCTGGTGCATTGGTGACACCAAACGGCATCACAGAGTATTCATAATGTCCATATCTCATTCGAAACGCTGTCTTCTGGACGTCCTCATCTTTTACTTTAATCTGATGATACCCTGACCTCAAATCAATTTTACTAAAAACTTTAGCACCCACCAGCTGGTCCATCAAATCGTCAATTCTCGGAAGAGGGTACTTATTTTTAATAGTCACCTTGTTCAACTGTCTATAATCCACACACAGGCGCATACTCCCATCTTTCTTCTTTACTAATAAAACCGGAGCTCCCCATGGTGACACACTAGGCCTCACAAATTTCTTTTCAAGTAACTCTTCCAACTGCTTCTTCAATTCAGATAACTCAGAAGCTGACATTCGGTACGGAGCCATGGACACAGGCCTAGTACCAGGCACAAGGTCAATCCCAAACTCTACTTCCCTCTCGGGTGGCACACTAGGAATCTCATCAGGGAACACTTCAGGGAATTCACACACCACCTGCAATCCTTCAACCATAGCTTGGTTTTCAGCAGACATAGACGCCATCAAAGCAAGTAGTTGACCACCATCCTTCATTACCTTATGCAGCTGATCCCCAGACAACAAAACAGACTCTCCCTCCTCAGGAGGAAAGAAACTTACAGACTTGCTGAAACAGTTGATGTGCACATGGTTATCCACTAACCAGTCCATACCAAGAATAACATCCAACCCTCCCAAAGGCAAACATATAAGGTCAACCAGAAAATCTCTGCCAAATACTGACAGAGGACACTTAGCACACAATAGAGAAGTAGTCACCGAACCCTTAGCCGGAGTGTCGATAACCATTTCCCTTTTCATATCAGACAATACTAGATTTAACTTTTCAGCACAAGCAGCAGCAATAAAAGAATGCGTAGCACCAGTATCAACTATGGCAATTAAAGGGAAACCATAAATAAAACAAGTACCTCGAATCTCATTAGGCCCGTCTGAGCCTGCTAACGCGAAAACTCTTCCATTGGATTTCTCTTTCTTCGGTTTGGTGCATTTAGAACTGAAATGACCAGCTTCACCACAATTGAAACACACTGATTCCTTACGATCACAGTTAGACGCCATATGACCTTTCTTCCCACAACGGTAACACATTACCTCCGTCTTGCAATCGAAACTTTTGTGACCCGGCTTGCCACAGGTGTAGCACACTATATCAGCGGAAGCACCTCCCCCACTAGGCTTCTTGCCCTCAGAAAATTTCTTACCAGCACCTGCCTTCCACTTATTTTTACCCCCAGACACATCATATGGTTTGCCCCTAAACTGAGTATTCCTCTTTTCTTTCCCAATCTTGTAGGCAGCAGAACTGTCTTCTTCATAAATTCTACTCTTGTCAACCAATCTAGCAAAATCGCGTATCTCATGATACCCAATTGCCTTCTTAATGTCAGGTCGCAGGCCACTTTCAAATTTCACACATTTAGAGAACTCTGAATCAGCATCATTGGCGTAGTAAGGACAGAATTGAGCCAGCTCTTCAAATTTGGCTGCATACTCAGCCACAGTCTTATTTCCCTGTTTCAATTCTAGAAATTCTACCTCTTTCTTGGCGCCGAACGTCTTCGGGGGTAGTACTTTCTTTTAAACTCTCTTGTGAAGACATCCCAAGTAACCTCTTCACCAGCAGTGTTCAACCTATGCAGCATCCCTAACCACCACTTGTCAGCCTCTTCCGCCAGCATGTGCGTCCCAAACTTCACTTGCTGGGCAGCAGTGCAATCCATAACTCGGAATATCCGCTCTATCTCATTCAGCCACGACAAGGCTCCATCGGGATCATACCGACCCTTGAAGGTGGGTGGGTTTTCCCTCTGAAACGTTGCCAGGTTACGGGCATTCACATCAGGCAGCATTGTGTTGATTTCCAACAGCTTGGGCTATGGCCTGCAGAGCAGCAGCCAAAGCAGCATCATCCCTTCTAGCCATCTCAACCTAGCACTGCAGCATAAACGACAATTTAGAACTAAAAACAAAACACCTAATTGTCATACACAATATGACAGACAGACATACTTGGTCGGACAGACCAAACTTTTGCTCTGATACCACTAATGTAACACCCCATTCTACCCGGCTATTTATTATAGAGATCAGAGTTTCAAAATTTCTTTTTGAATGGAATGCTACACATAAGCTTAATCTAACAACGGTCAAATCGGTGTAAGCCTTCGTTACACATTTATAATACGCAACACCATTAAATAATTTAGGGTACACGTGACTTCACCAATAAAATCCACACATTGTAATTTAGATGTCTCGCAGCGGAAAATAACACAATCTCCAAAATACGCCGAACAACAGGCTCGTCAAAAATCATTAACTCAAAGCATATAAAATTCAACGACAAATGAATAACATTAAAATCCCTAATCCAACCCCCTAGGTGTCACGTATCAGAGCAGACCGACTCGGGAGTGAAAGGAGTAAGCCTTCACTCAGGACTACCTGTGGTAAACAACAACAGAAGGGTGAGTCTCAACTACATAATAAAGACTATAATAAGAAGTATATTCCATCATAGCATCACACTCACACAGTCACACAGTAGCATAGTCCATACAATCACCAACTAGCATGCTTATCATGAGGATGTATGCAATACAGTTATGCATGTGGTACCATTTTCCCAGACCGCAGCCTTATCATCATATTATCAACTCAGACCGCAGCCTTATCATTTCAATTTAGAACTCAGACCGCAGCCTTATTATCATAATTAACAACTCAGACCGCAGCCTTATGTATGCATGAGACTCCATGACCAAACCACAATCATAATTATTAACAACACGGTCCATGTATCCTATATCACATCTTTAATTAATCTTAGTTTTAGCCCCCATGGCCTCATCATCAACCAACTCATTATTTTCTCCTCACAATCACGTCCCTAGGACTAGGATAACACTTAGGGACCAATCTAGTCACCATTAGACCCGAAACTCAAACACAAGTCACTGGGCGCCCCACTAGGCGCCCTAGGGCGGCCACACTTGGCGCCCCACACAACACCCAAACGCACAAACATAGTAGACCACCTTAAAAATTGAAACCGCTCTAGCCAAAATGTTCAAAATGGGATTTGGTCACGTGAATACAGAAATTGGCTAAGTAAAATATGCTCAGGACATGATGTGTGCACAAGGCACCCCCAAAACAAGTCAAAATGATGCCCAATAGGACAACTTTCAAACCACAAGTGCAAATCCAGAAATTCTTTAGCCAAAGTGTTTTAAATAACATTTGGTCAGGTCAATACAAAGTTTGGCTCGGTAAAATATGCTCAGAAAATGATGTGTGCACTAGGCACCCCTAAAACAAGTCAAAATGATGCCCAACCGGACAATTTCAGAACCACAAGTGAAAATCCAGAAATTCTTTAGCCAAAGTGTTTTAAATAACATTTGGTCAGGTCAATACAAAGTTTGGCTCGGTAAAATATGCTCAGAAAATGATGTGTGCACAAGGCACCCCTAAAACAAGTCAAAATGATGCCCAACCGGACAATTTCAGAACCACAAGTGAAAATCCAGAAATTCTTTAGCCAAAGTGTTTTAAATAACATTTGGTCAGGTCAATACAAAGTTTGGCTCGGTAAAATATGCTCAGAAAATGATGTGTGCACTAGGCACCCCTAAAACAAGTCAAAATGATGCCCAACCGGACAATTTCAGAACCACAAGTGAAAATCCAGAAATTCTTTAGCCAAAGTGTTTTAAATAACATTTGGTCAGGTCAATACAAAGTTTGGCTCGGTAAAATATGCTCAGAAAATGATGTGTGCACTAGGCACCCCTAAAACAAGTCAAAATGATGCCCAACCGGACAATTTCAGAACCACAAGTGAAAATCCAGAAATTCTTTAGCCAAAGTGTTTTAAATAACATTTGGTCAGGTCAATACAAAGTTTGGCTCGGTAAAATATGCTCAGAAAATGATGTGTGCACTAGGCACCCCTAAAACAAGTCAAAATGATGCCCAACCGGACAATTTCAGAACCACAAGTGAAAATCCAGAAATTCTTTAGCCAAAGTGTTTTAAATAACATTTGGTCAGGTCAATACAAAGTTTGGCTCGGTAAAATATGCTCAGAAAATGATGTGTGCACAAGGCACCCCTAAAACAAGTCAAAATGATGCCCAACCGGACAATTTCAGAACCACAAGTGAAAATCCAGAAATTCTTTAGCCAAAGTGTTTTAAATAACATTTGGTCAGGTCAATACAAAGTTTGGCTCGGTAAAATATACTCAGAAAATGAGTTTGCCCAAAAGCATGATTTATGCGCCTTGCCTAAGCATAGACAGCAACTTGGCGCCTCCCCAGGCGCCACAGGGCAGCAACACAGGCGCCCTGCCCAGAACACACACACGCCCAGCAACAGTAAACAGCGCCCAGTGCGCCAATTTCCCCCCCCAGCACTTGGCGCCCAGGCGCCCCATCACAACCAAACACCAATTCTCAATTATTTTTCCAAAACTCAAAATACCACAACAATCACAAATCACACTGCACTTTTTCCAGCAACATCCAATCTCACATATATAAATCAAGAACACTTCAAAGCACAAAATTAACACATGAAATCCAAACCTTAGCATAGGGAAATCAAATCAATCACATCAATTATCAATTTCAACTAACCTAAACAATTCTAACAATTAGCAAGTAGTGTCAAGTGGGGTCCTATGGTTTACATACAACCTATTATATTCTCTATTATAGAGTGAGACTCCCCTAACCTTGATTATGACGAGCTAGAGCCTTTTCCCACCGAAGCACCGACAAATCACCGCAATCAAGGAAGCTCCTCCTTTTCTCACGATCACGCCCTTTCTCTCTTTCCCTAGGAGCATTGCGAATTGATCAAAATAGAAAGGGTTAGGGAAATTCGAAACCTAAGCAATTGATAGAGAAAGGAAATCGAATCATAGAAGATTAGGAACCCTTACCTAGGAGCAAGGCTGCACAAACCCTAACTCCAAGCTTGAAGTCGCTCCTTCCTTCTCTTCTCCTCTCCTTCGACTTTCTTTCTTTTCCTCTCTATTTCGACTTTCTTTCTTTCCTTTGACACTAGTGAGGGCGCGACCTAGACCCCTAGTGTCTAAAGAGCGCCTAAGCCAACGGGCTTGGGCCTCTTGGGCCGTCACTTGAAATTCCGGTATTACCAACGCCATCCCCTTCAATTAAAATAAAATACCATATCATCACATAATAAAATAAAATAGTGTAACACTTTAAATAATTTAATCAATTACTTAATTAAATTATTTTAGGGTGTTACATTTTCTCCTTCTATCATGGTAACTCTTTTGCCGACTTTGAGACTCTTTCATTTTCTCCCTGATCATTTTTATCTTTTCTGTAGTCTCTCTCACTAATTCAGGTCCAAGAACAACACTCTCTCCAGACTCATGCCAACACACAGGAGTTCTACACCTCCGCCCATACAATGCCTCGAAAGGAGCCATCCCTATACTCGAATGGTAGCTGTTGTTGTAAGTGAACTCAATCAACGAAAGGTGTGTATCCCACGCACCTCCCTGCTCTAAAACACACGATCTCAATAAGTCCTCCAATGACTGAATGGTTCTCTCTGTCTGCCCATCAGTCTGAGGATGGTAGGCTGAACTCAACCTCAATCTGGACCCCAATGCCTCCTGCAAGCTCCCCCAAAACTCCGAAGTAAACCTCGGATCTCTGTCAGATACAATACTCTTCGGGACACCATGCAACTTCACAATCACTTGAATATATATCTCGGCCAATCTCGCTACCGGATACGTGATGTTGATAGGAAGGAAGTGAGCAGACTTCATCAACCTATCCACGATCACCCAAATAGAATCAAATCCCCGAACGGTTCTTGGTAACCCTGTCACAAAATCCATGGAAATGCTATCCCATTTCCATTCCGGAACATCCAAAGGTTGCATCAACCCCGCAGGCTTCTGGTGCTCAACCTTTGACTTCTGGCAAGTCAAACAGGCATACACAAACTGTGCTACATCTTTCTTCATACCAGGCCACCAGAATAATATCTTCAAGTCATGATACATCTTTGTAGCCCCTGGATGAATACTCAGCTTGCTCCTATGACTCTCCTCAAGGATCATCTTCTTCATCTCAATATCATCGGGAACGCAGATCCTGTCTCTAAATCTCAACACACCCTGGGAATCCAACCTGAAATCCCCATCCACATTCTGATCACCCGCAACTAACAAGTCAACCAGCTTCACATCTAATTTCTGTGCGTCTCTGATACTAACCAAGAAGTCATTACCAATCCTCAGCATACCCAGCCTAACACTTCGCGGCGTCACTTCACAAACCAGACTCATATCACGAAATTGCTCAACCAACTCCAACTCTTTTACCATCATCGCTGACATATGCAAAGTCTTCCGACTTAAAGCATCAGCCACGACATTAGCTTTGCCGGGGTGATAGTTTAAGCCAAAATCATAGTCTTTCAGCAGCTCTAACCAACGCCTCTGCCTCATATTCAGCTCCTTCTGATCAAACAAGTATTTCAAACTCTTGTGGTCGCTGAATACCTCGAATCTAGTGCCATACAAATAGTGCCTCCAAATTTTTAGCGCAAACACAATAGCAGCCAATTCCAAATCATGAGTAGGATAGTTCTTCTCATGAGTCCGCAACTGTCTGGACGCATAAGCGACTACCTTCCCATCCTGCATCAATACGCCCCCTAAGCCCATTCTGGAAGCATCACAATATACCACAAACGGTTGATCCGGCACGGGCAACACTAACACCGGAGATGTTGTCAATCTTTTCTTCAACTCTTGGAAACTCTCTTCACACTTAGCATCCCAAACAAAAATTCTCCCTTTACACGTCAATTGAGTCAACGGAAGGGCTAGCTTTGAGAAACCCTCAATGAACCTCCTGTAGTAACCGGCCAACCCCAAGAAACTCCTGATCTCAGTCGCAGACTTTGGGCTCTCCCATTGTAACACTGCATCAACCTTAGCTGGGTCTACAGCTATGCCATCACTAGAAATAATGTGACCCAAAAAGCTTACCTCACGCAGCCAGAACTCGCATTTGGACAACTTAGCATAAAGCTTCTTCTCTTTCAATACCTCAAGCACCAATCTTAAGTGCTCTGCATGCTCCTCTTCAGACTTGGAGTATACCAGAATATCATCTATAAAAACTACCACAAACCGATCCAAGTAACTATGGAAGATACGGTTCATGTACTCCATAAACACCCCTGGTGCATTGGTGACACCAAACGGCATCACAGAGTATTCATAATGTCCATATCTCGTTCGAAATGCTGTCTTCTGGACGTCTTCATCTTTTACTTTAATCTGGTGATACCCTGACCTCAAATCAATTTTACTAAAAACCCTAGCACCCACCAGCTGGTCCATCAGATCATCAATTCTCGGAAGAGGGTACTTATTTTTGATAGTCACTTTGTTCAACTGTCTATAATCCACACACAGGCGCATACTCCCATCTTTCTTCTTTACTAATAAAACCGGAGCTCCCCATGGTGACACACTAGGCCTCACAAATTTCTTTTCAAGCAACTCTTCCAACTGCTTCTTCAACTCGGATAACTCAGAAGCTGACATCCGGTACGGTGCCATGGACACAGGCCTCGTACCAGGCACAAGGTCAATCCCAAACTCTACTTCCCTCTCTGGTGGCACACTAGGAATCTCATCAGGGAACACTTCAGGGAACTCACACACCACCTGCAATCCTTCAACCATAGCTTGGTTTTCAGCAGACATAGACGCCATCAAAGCAAATAGTTGACCACCATCCTTCATTACCTTATGCAGCTGATCCCCAGACAACAAAACAGACTCTCCCTCCTCAGGAGGAAGGAAACTCACAGACTTGCTGAAACAGTTGATGTGCACATGGTTATCCACTAACCAGTCCATACCAAGAATAACATCCAACCCTCCCAAAGGCAAACATATAAGGTCAACCAGAAAATCTCTGCCGAATACTGACAGAGGACACTTAGCACACAATAGAGAAGTAGTCACCGAACCCTTAGCCGGAGTGTCGATAACCATTTCCCTTTTCATATCAGACAATACTAGATTTAACTTTTCAGCACAAACAGCAGCAATAAAAGAATGCGTAGCACCAGTATCAACTATAGCAACTAAAGGGGAACCATAAATAAAACAAGTACCTCGAATCTCATTGGGCCCCTCTGAGCCTGCTAGCGCGAAAACTCTTCCATTGGATTTTTCTTTCTTCGGTTTGGTGCATTTAGAACTGAAGTGACCAGCTTCACCACAATTGAAACACACTGATTCCTTACGATCACAGTTAGACGCCATATGGCCTTTCTTCCCACAACGGTAACACATTACCTCAGTCTTGCAATCGAAACTTTTGTGACCCGGCTTGCCACAGGTGTAACACACTATATCAGCGGGAGCACCTCCCCCACTAGGCTTCTTACCCTCAGAAAATTTCTTACCAGCACCTGCCTTCCACTTATTTTTACCTCCAGACACATCATATGGTTTGCCCCTAAACTGAGTATTCCTCTTTTCTTTCCCAATCTTGTAGGCAGCAGAACTGTCCTCTTCATAAATTCTACTCTTGTCAACTAATCTAGCAAAATCTCGTATCTCATGATACCCAATTGCCTTCTTAATGTCAGGTCGCAGGCCACTTTCAAATTTCACACATTTAGAGAACTCTGAATCAGCATCATTGGCGTAGTAAGGACAAAATTGGGCCAGCTCTTCAAACTTGGCTGCATACTCAGCCACAGTCTTATTTCCCTGTTTCAGTTCTAAGAATTCTACCTCTTTCTTGGCCCGAACGTCTTCAGGGTAATACTTTCTTTTAAACTCTCTTGTGAAGACCTCCCAAGTAACCTCTTCACCAGCAGTGTTCAACCTATGCAGCATCCCTAACCACCACTTGTCAGCCTCTTCCGCCAGCATGTGCGTCCCAAACTTCACTTGCTGGGCAGCAGTGCAATCCATAACACGGAATATCCGCTCTATCTCATTCAACCACGACAAGGCTCCATCGGGATCATACCGACCCTTGAAGGTGGGTGGGTTTTCCCTCTGAAACGTTGCCAGGTTACGGGCATTCATATCAGCAGCATTGTGTTGATTTCCAACAGCTTGGGCTATGGCCTGCAGAGCAGCAGCCAAAGCAGCATCATCCCTTCTAGCCATATCAACCTAGCACTGCAGCATAAACGACAATTTAGAACTAAAAACAAAACACCTAATTGTCATACACAATATGACAGACAGACACACTTGGTCGGACAGACCGAACTTTTGCTCTGATACCACTAATGTAACACCCCATTCTACCCGGCTATTTATTATAGAGATCAGAGTTTGAAAATTTCTTTTTGAATGGAATGCTACACATAAGCTTAATCTAACAACGGTCAAATCGGTGTAAGCCTTCGTTACACATTTATAATACGCAACACCATTAAATAATTTAGGGTACACGTGACTTCACCAATAAAATCCACACATTGTAATTTAGATGTCTCGCAGCGGAAAATAACACAATCTCCAAAATACGCCGAACAACAGGCTCGTCAAAAATCATTAACTCAAAGCATATAAAATTCAACGACAAATGAATAACATTAAAATCCCTAATCCAACCCCCTAGGTGTCACGTATCAGAGCAGACCGACTCGGGAGTGAAAGGAGTAAGCCTTCACTCAGGACTACCTGTGGTAAACAACAACAGAAGGGTGAGTCTCAACTACATAATAAAGACTATAATAAGAAGTATATTCCATCATAGCATCACACTCACACAGTCACACAGTAGCATAGTCCATACAATCACCAACTAGCATGCTTATCATGAGGATGTATGCAATACAGTTATGCATGTGGTATCATTTTCCCAGACCGCAGCCTTATCATCATAATATCAACTCAGACCGCAGCCTTATCATTTCAATTTAGAACTCAGACCGCAGCCTTATTATCATAATTAACAACTCAGACCGCAGCCTTATGTATGCATGAGACTCCATGACCAAAACCACAATCATAATTATTAACAACACGGTCCATGTATCCTATATCACATCTTTAATTAATCTTAGTTTTAGCCCCCATGGCCTCATCATCAACCAACTCATTATTTTCTCCTCACAATCACGTCCCTAGGACTAGGATAACACTTAGGGACCAATCTGTCACCATTAGATCCGAAACCCAAACACAAGGCATGGGCGCCCCACTTGGCGCCCTGGGCGGCCACACTTGGCGCCCCACACAACACCCAAACGCACAAACATAGTAGGCCACCTTAAAAATTGAAACCGCTCTAGCCAAAATGTTCAAAATGGGATTTGGTCACGTGAATACAGAATTTGGCTAGGGAAAATATGTTCAGAACTCACAGCTCACCCCTAGGCATCACAAACACAGTCAAAACAACGCTCTCTAGGACAATTTCAAAACCATAAGTGCAAATCTGAAAATTCTTTAGCCAAAGTACTTAAAACATGATTTGGTCAGGTGAATACAAAATTTGGCTCGGTAAATTATGCTCAGAAAATGAGATGCACACAAGGCACCCCTAAAACAAGCCAAAACGATGCCCAATAGGACCATTTCAAAACCACAAGTGCAAATCTGGAAATTCTTTAGCCAAAGTACTTAAAATAGGATTTGGTCAGGTGAATACAAAATTTGGCTCGGTAAATTATGCTCAGAAAATGAGATGCACACAAGGCACCCCTAAATCAAGCCAAAACGATGCCCAATAGGACCATTTCAAAACCACAAGTGCAAATCTGGAAATTCTTTAGCCAAAGTACTTAAAATATGATTTGGTCAGGTGAATACAAAATTTGGCTCGGTAAATTATGCTCAGAAAATGAGATGCACACAAGGCACCCCCTAAAACAAGCCAAAACGATGCCCAATAGGACCATTTCAAAACCACAGGTGCAAATCTGGAAATTCTTTAGCCAAAGTACTTAAAATATGATTTGGTCAGGTGAATACAAAATTTGGCTCGGTAAATTATGCTCAGAAAATGAGATGCACACAAGGCACCCCTAAAACAAGCCAAAACGATGCCCAATAGGACCATTTCAAAACCACAAGTGCAAATCTGGAAATTCTTTAGCCAAAGTACTTAAAATATGATTTGGTCAGGTGAATACAAAATTTGGCTCGGTAAATTATGCTCAGAAAATGAGATGCACACAAGGCACCCCTAAAACAAGCCAAACTGATGCCCAATAGGACCATTTCAAAACCACAAGTGCAAATCTGAAAATTCTTTAGCCAAAGTACTTAAAATATGATTTGGTCAGGTGAATACAAAATTTGGCTCGGTAAATTATGTTTAGAAACTGAGTTTACCCAAAAACATGATTTATGCGCCTTGCCTAAGCATAGGCAGCAACCTGGCGCCACCCCAGGCGCCACAGGGCAGCAACATAGGCGCCCTGCCCAGAACACACACACGCCCAGCAACAGAAAACAGCGCCCGGGGCGCCAATTCCCCCCCCAGTGTAACACCCTAAAATTATTTAATTAATTTATTTAATTAAGTAATTGGGGATTTAAATTAAATTATTTGATGTAATTTAATTAATTGAATTTATACTGATATGCGTAGGAAGTACTAGAAAGTGGAGGTGCTGAACCAAATGGACTTGGGCCTAAGTGAGAAGCCCAAGCCCGTTATTCTTGTCATATGCGAAGTGTTGGTTTAGTTGGGGTCTAGGGTTGGTGGCAATTCGCAAAATCAGAAGAGAAAACGCAAGAAAGAAAGAGCGTGAGATAGAGAGAGAGAGAGAGCAAGGAAGGGCGCCGTAAGGAGAGAAGAGGAAGAGGAGAGAAGTCGCAACCAAGGAAGAGCAAGAACGTGATCTTGTTGCTGTGGTCCTGTACGTGACTATCTCCGGAGCCTCCGTTCTTCAATTTCGAGGTTAGGGGAGCTCTATCATTCTATCTAATAATTCCTATGATGAGTTCTAGATCTAGGGCTTGTATTAGAATCGTACGTTTTCTTGATGTTCTTGCGTTTTTGAAGTCCCTTGCGTTTTGATGTTCTTGCGTTCTTGATGTTCTTGATGCATTGTTGTTGTTGGTTTTTATATATATATGTATGCGAATTGAGGGATACATGAGTTCTTGATGTTTCTTGATGCATTGTGGTATTGGTTATTATGTGTACATATATATGCGAAGTGAATGGTTGAGTTTTCCTATACATATGTGTGCGAATTGTAGTGTGGGATTGTGCTTGTGTTATTCGCAAAATTTGATGGATGGTGCGTAGGCGCCTAGGGCGCCAAGGGGATAGGGAAAACAATGCTCAATTGAATTTTTGGAGGAATTAATTAAAATTAAGTGTATTTTTTTTGGTGGCTGGAAAATGTGGAGTTTTTATAATTTCAAGTTGTCAAGAAAAACCAATTTTTAGTGTTAAAAAAATGTTGAACAAATTCTGGGCGTGTTGCTGTTTTTCTGGGCGCTGGGTGCCTGTGCAGGGCGCTGGGCGCCTGATGGAGTGTGTTCTGTGCGTGTCTGGCGCGCCTGGGCGCTGGGCGCCTGGGGCGTGCGTGTTGCGTTTTTGCGCCTGGGCGCTAGGCGCCCGTGTCTTGTTTGTGTTGCGCTGTGCGCGCGTTGTTGCTCCCTGGGCGCTAGGCGCCCGTGTCTGTGTTGCGTTGTGCGCGCCTGGGCGCTGGGCGCCTGTGGCGCTGTGTTGCGTTGTGTTGTGCGCGCCTGGGCGCTGGGTGCCTGTGTTGCCTGGGCGCCTAAGGCGCCAATTTTCAGAACGTTGTCTAATTTTTCCCAAACTTATTTTTATCATAACTTTTGACTCAGACGTCCGTTTTGAACAATTCAAAAAGTGTCGTGAAGCTTTTTACGCTGTCCATCTATGGGTCTAATTTTTTAAAATGAAAAATTGTTATTTTCTGATGGTTTGTGGGCGCCCAAGTGGCTGTCCCCGGTGATCGTCCCAGTGACATTGAAAAATGACGTGGAACCCTTTAAAAATCCCTTTTTGGTGTATAAACCACAGTTTTAACACGGTAGTGTCAAAAATGACTGTTTTGGCCCTAGTGGCCAAAGTTAATGATAATGATGTGTAAATGACGAGGATGCCCTTGGTGGCTAGTCAAATGACTGTTTTGCCCCTAGTGGCCAAAGTTGATGATAATGATGTGTAAATGACGAGGATGCCCTTGGTGGTTAGTCAAATGACGTTTTTGCCCTCAGTGGCTAATGTTTGAGTTGAATGATGTTTATGTGTAAGTGACAATTGGGGCCTGAGTGGCTAAGTGATGTTAAGGCCTAAAAGGCTAAGTGAAGTTATTTGTGTGTGAATTGTGAAATGACAGGTGCTGTGCCTTTATTCGGCAAACCGGTAAGTGACGGGTCACATAGTTGACCATGAATTGAGTAATTGTGTATGTGTGTATTGTGAGTGGTGCATGTCATAGTGTCTCATGCCCATATGCATAAACCCAGTGATGTTTTGAGGCCTGAGTGGCTAAGTGATGATAAGGCCTGAGTGGCTGAGCGACGTTTTGTGAAAAGGTACCTTCATGCATATACCCGCGAGTGGGTTGCATTTCATAAATCTACATGATATGTAATGAGTTATTGTAAATGACGTAAGAGATGACTATGATGTGAGTATTGGTGTTTGGATGCTGATTGTTCTAGTGCGTAGCATAGGATTAGTGCTTATCATATTTTCTATTATATAGACTGAAATGATGCTCACCCTTTCCTGTTTGAATGTTACCCCCGTGTTGGTAACGTGCAGGTGATTCCCAGTGAAGGTATTAGCTTCACTTTTGAGTCGAGTCGTCATGCTCTGATACGTAGCACTCAGGGGGGATAACGAACTCGGCATTTATTTATGATTTTTGATTATTATGTCCATGTGGACTCTTTGGTTATGTTTTACTATTTTCCGCTGCGTAGATGGTTGTGTTAAGTTGAGTTTATAAGCGACGTTAAATGAGGCTTGAGATTTTTATGTTGAAGTGCTACGTGGATGAATGATTATTGAGTTAAACTGTTTTTGAAATTGATAAACGACGTTTTTGTTTGAAGTATGTGTAACATTCCTTATGAACGAAATTTTCAAACTCTGATTTTTATAAACAAAGTGACGGGTAGAAAGGGGTGTTACATTAGTGGTATCAGAGCAGTTCGGTCTGTCCGGCCGGTAGTTGAGTCGTCGTGTTGAGTAACATTGAGTTTGTTACTCGTTTCTGAATTCTGTTTTCTGTTGCAGTGCTAGAATGGCCAGACGAGACGACGCTGCTCTTGCTGCTGCATTGCAAGCTATGGCTCAGGCGATGCAGGGTCAGCAGAATGCTGGGGATAATGCTGGTTTTAGGAGTCTGACAACCTTTCAGAGGGAGAATCCGCCCACCTTTAAGGGCAAATATGATCCAGATGGTGCTATGGCTTGGCTGAAGGAGATCGAAAGGATTTTCAGGGTGATGAACTGTACTGTTGAACAGAAGGTCCGCTTTGGTACCCACATGTTAGCCGAGGAGGCCGACGACTGGTGGTTGGCTACTAGGCAGAGGTTAGAGGCTGTGCAGGAAGAGATTACTTGGGAGGTTTTCAGCAGGGAATTTCTGAGAAAGTACTTTCCTGAGGACGTCCGCGGGAAGAAAGAGATAGAGTTTTTGGAGCTGAAGCAAGGTGGTATGTCTGTGACTGCCTATGCGGCAAAATTTGTGGAGCTAGCAAAATTTTATCCACACTACAGTGAGGCTACGGCTGAATTTTCAAAATGCATCAAATTTGAGAATGGGTTGAGGCCTGATATTAAACAGGCCATTGGTTATCAGAAGATCCGTGTGTTCGCAGATCTGGTTGATAGTTGCAGGATCTTCGAGGAGGACAGTACTGCTCGCTACAAAGCTACTTCTGAGAGAAAGGGCAAGTTTCAGAGTCGAAGCAAGCCGTATGAGGTTCCTGCGGGTAAGAGTTATCAGAAGGCTGCTGGAGGTAAAGGTCCTAGTGGGGGAGATGCCCCTGCTAGCATTGTCTGTTATAAGTGTGGCAAGCCTGGCCACAAGAGTACTACATGCAGGTCGGATGACAGGAATTGCTACCGTTGTGGTAAAAAGGGTCATATGGCAGCTGAGTGTAAGGTCAAGGATGTGGTGTGTTTCAACTGTGGTGAGTCTGGGCATATCAGTACAAAGTGTACAAAGCCGAAAAAGGAAAGGTCTACTGGGAAGGTATTTGCATTGGCAGGAGAGGAGCCTGATGATGATGATGGTCTGATTAGAGGTACGTGTTTTATTAATGGTACTTCTCTAAAATCTCTTATTGATACTGGTGCTACCCATTGTTTTATATCTGTTGATTGCTGTAAACGATTGGGTCTTGTTTTATCTGCTATGTGTGGGGATATGGTTGTCGACACTCCTGCGAAGGGGTCGGTGATTACGTCCCAGGTGTGTTCTCAGTGTCCCGTGTCGGTCTTCGGCAGGGACTTTATTGTGAATTTTGTATGTTTGCCATTGAGAGGTCTGGATGTAATCTTAGGCATGGACTGGTTAGAGAATAATCACGTTCATATCAACTGTCGTAGCAAGTCGGTTAGTTTTGGTGAAGAAAGTTCGGTTTTGGTGTCTGCTGATCAGTTGAAGAAATTGAAGAAAGAAGGAGTTCAGTTATTTGCGTTGATGGCTTCGTTGTCTGCTGAGAGTCAGGCTGTTATTGAAGAACTGAAGGTAGTACGTGAATTTCCTGAGGTCTTTCCTGATGAAATTCCGGGTGTGCCACCGGAAAGAGAAGTTGAATTTTCGATTGATCTTGTACCTGGTACGAGGCCTGTGTCTATGGCTCCGTACAGAATGTCGGCGTCGGAACTGTCTGAGTTGAAGACGCAACTTGAAGAATTGCTTGAGAAGAAATTTGTAAGACCGAGTGTATCACCGTGGGGAGCTCCGGTATTGTTAGTGAAAAAGAAAGATGGGAGCATGAGGTTATGTGTGGACTATCGTCAGTTGAATAAGGTAACTATCAAGAATAAGTATCCGCTTCCGAGGATCGACGATCTGATGGACCAGTTAGTGGGTGCCCGTGTTTTCAGCAAAATTGATTTGAGGTCCGGATATCATCAGATTAAAGTGAAGGATGAAGATGTTCAGAAGACAGCGTTCAGGACAAGGTATGGGCATTATGAGTATTCAGTGATGCCGTTCGGTGTGACCAATGCTCCTGGTGTATTTATGGAATATATGAACCGTATTTTCCATAGTTACCTAGATCGGTTTGTGGTAATCTTCATAGATGATATTCTAGTTTATTCTAAGTCAGATGAAGAGCATGCGGAGCACCTGAAGTCAGTGTTGGAAGTTTTAAAAGAGAAAAAGTTGTACGCTAAGTTATCGAAGTGTGAGTTCTGGCTGAAAGAGGTGAGTTTCCTTGGGCACGTGATTTCTGGAAATGGTATTGCGGTTGATCCGGCAAAAGTAGAAGCAGTGTTGGAGTGGGAGTCTCCGAAGTCCGTAACAGAGATTAGAAGCTTTTTGGGTTTGGCTGGGTACTATAGGAGGTTCATCGAGGGTTTTTCCAAGTTGGCCCTTCCGTTGACTCAGTTGACCTGCAAGGGTAAAGTTTTTGTTTGGGATGCTCGGTGTGAGGAAAGCTTTATGGAACTGAAAAAGAGATTGACGACGTCGCCTGTTTTGACGTTGCCTAATCCAGAGGAACCGTTCGTTGTGTATTGTGACGCTTCGAAGATGGGTCTCGGTGGTGTGTTGATGCAGAATGGGAAAGTCGTTGCGTATGCGTCGAGGCAGTTGCGGATTCATGAGAAAAATTACCCTACGCATGATTTGGAATTGGCTGCTGTGGTATTTGTGATCAAGATTTGGAGGCACTACCTTTATGGTTCGAGGTTCGAAGTGTTCAGTGATCATAAGAGCCTAAAGTATCTGTTCGATCAGAAAGAGTTGAATATGAGACAGCGTCGGTGGTTGGAACTCTTGAAGGATTATGACTTCGGTTTGAATTATCATCCCGGCAAGGCTAATATCGTGGCTGATGCTTTAAGCAGAAAGTCTTTGCATATGTCGGCTATGATGGTGAAAGAATTAGAGTTAATTGAAGAATTCAGGGATTTGAGTTTGGTTTGTAAGATGACACCTCGCAGTGTCAAGCTGGGAATGTTAAAGATCGACAATGATTTCCTAGGCAGCATCAGAGAAGCTCAGAAGACAGATGTCAAGCTGGTGGATTTAATTAATGGGGTCGGTCAGTCTGAAGGTGAAGATTTCAAATTAGATTCCAGTGGCGTGTTGAGGTTCCGGGGTAGGATCTGTGTTCCAGACGATGAAGAAATGAGAAAGGCAATTTTAGAGGAAGGTCATCGTAGCAAGTTGAGTATCCATCCTGGAGCGACGAAAATGTATCAAGATCTGAAAAAGATGTTTTGGTGGTATGGTATGAAGAGAGATGTGGCACAGTTTGTGCATGCCTGTCTGACCTGTCAAAAGTCGAAGGTCGAGCACCAGAAGCCAGCAGGGTTAATGCAACCGTTGGAAGTCCCAGAGTGGAAATGGGATAGCATAGCGATGGATTTTGTGACGGGGCTACCGAATACAGTTAAGGGTCATGACGCTATTTGGGTGATTATTGATAGGTTAACGAAGTCTGCTCATTTTATTCCTATTAATATCACTTATCCGGTGTCGAGGTTGGCAGAGGTATATGTCAAAGAGATTGTGAGGCTGCACGGTGTTCCGAAGAGTATTGTGTCAGATAGGGATCCGAGGTTCACTTCCGAGTTTTGGAAGAGTTTGCAGAAAGAATTGGGTTCTAAGTTAAAAATGAGTTCGGCGTATCATCCCCAGACAGACGGTCAATCAGAGAGGACAATTCAGTCGTTAGAGGATTTGTTGAGGGCTTGTGTATTGGAACAGCGGGGATCATGGGATTCCTACCTTGCGTTGATTGAGTTTACTTATAACAACAGTCACCATTCCAGCATTGGGATGGCACCGTTTGAAGCATTGTATGGTCGAAAGTGTAGGACGCCATTATGTTGGTATGAGTCAGGAGAAAGTGTAGTGTTGGGTCCGGAGATTGTGCGGGAGACTACAGAGAAGATCAAGATGATCCGTGAGAAGATGAAGGCTTCGCAGAGTCGGCAGAAAAGTTATCATGACAAGCGGAGGAAGGATTTAGAATTTCAGGAGGGGGAGCATGTGTTCTTGAGGGTTTCTCCTATCACCGGTGTTGGTCGAGCGTTGAAATCGAAGAAGCTCACTCCTCGATTTGTTGGTCCTTATCAGATTTCTGAAAGAATCGGAAATGTGGCTTATAGAGTGGCTTTACCGCCAAATCTTTCGAACTTGCACGACGTGTTTCACGTGTCGCAACTTCGGAAGTATGTTTCGGATCCATCTCATGTGATCCATATGGACGATGTAGAGGTGCGGGATAATCTCACTGTGGAGACGATGCCCGTACGGGTTGAGGATCGTGAAGTGAAAGCGCTTAGAGGCAAAGAGATTGCATTGGTGAAAGTGGTTTGGCTAGGAGCTGCCGGCGAGAGTATGACTTGGGAGCTAGAGAGCAAGATGCGAGAATCCTACCCAGAGTTGTTTGATCAGGTAAAATTTCGAGGACGAAATATTCTAAGTGGGGGAGAGTTGTAACACCCTAAAATTATTTAATTAATTTATTTAATTAAGTAATTGGGGATTTAAATTAAATTATTTGATGTAATTTAATTAATTGAATTTATACTGATATGCGTAGGAAGTACTAGAAAGTGGAGGTGCTGAACCAAATGGACTTGGGCCTAAGTGAGAAGCCCAAGCCCGTTATTCTTGTCATATGCGAAGTGTTGGTTTAGTTGGGGTCTAGGGTTGGTGGCAATTCGCAAAATCAGAAGAGAAAACGCAAGAAAGAAAGAGCGTGAGATAGAGAGAGAGAGAGCAAGGAAGGGCGCCGTAAGGAGAGAAGAGGAAGAGGAGAGAAGTCGCAACCAAGGAAGAGCAAGAACGTGATCTTGTTGCTGTGGTCCTGTACGTGACTATCTCCGGAGCCTCCGTTCTTCAATTTCGAGGTTAGGGGAGCTCTATCATTCTATCTAATAATTCCTATGATGAGTTCTAGATCTAGGGCTTGTATTAGAATCGTACGTTTTCTTGATGTTCTTGCATTTTTGAAGTCCCTTGCGTTTTGATGTTCTTGCGTTCTTGATGTTCTTGATGCATTGTTGTTGTTGGTTTTTATATATATATGTATGCGAATTGAGGGATACATGAGTTCTTGATGTTTCTTGATGCATTGTGGTATTGGTTATTATGTGTACATATATATGCGAAGTGAATGGTTGAGTTTTCCTATACATATGTGTGCGAATTGTAGTGTGGGATTGTGCTTGTGTTATTCGCAAAATTTGATGGATGGTGCGTAGGCGCCTAGGGCGCCAAGGGGATAGGGAAAACAATGCTCAATTGAATTTTTGGAGGAATTAATTAAAATTAAGTGTATTTTTTTTGGTGGCTGGAAAATGTGGAGTTTTTATAATTTCAAGTTGTCAAGAAAAACCAATTTTTAGTGTTAAAAAAATGTTGAACAAATTCTGGGCGTGTTGCTGTTTTTCTGGGCGCTGGGTGCCTGTGCAGGGCGCTGGGCGCCTGATGGAGTGTGTTCTGTGCGTGTCTGGCGCGCCTGGGCGCTGGGCGCCTGGGGCGTGCGTGTTGCGTTTTTGCGCCTGGGCGCTAGGCGCCCGTGTCTTGTTTGTGTTGCGCTGTGCGCGCGTTGTTGCTCCCTGGGCGCTAGGCGCCCGTGTCTGTGTTGCGTTGTGCGCGCCTGGGCGCTGGGCGCCTGTGGCGCTGTGTTGCGTTGTGTTGTGCGCGCCTGGGCGCTGGGTGCCTGTGTTGCCTGGGCGCCTAAGGCGCCAATTTTCAGAACGTTGTCTAATTTTTCCCAAACTTATTTTTATCATAACTTTTGACTCAGACGTCCGTTTTGAACGATTCAAAAAGTGTCGTGAAGCTTTTTACGCTGTCCATCTATGGGTCTAATTTTTTAAAATGAAAAATTGTTATTTTCTGATGGTTTGTGGGCGCCCAAGTGGCTGTCCCCGGTGATCGTCCCAGTGACATTGAAAAATGACGTGGAACCCTTTAAAAATCCCTTTTTGGTGTATAAACCACAGTTTTAACACGGTAGTGTCAAAAATGACTGTTTTGCCCCTAGTGGCCAAAGTTAATGATAATGATGTGTAAATGACGAGGATGCCCTTGGTGGCTAGTCAAATGACTGTTTTGCCCCTAGTGGCCAAAGTTGATGATAATGATGTGTAAATGACGAGGATGCCCTTGGTGGTTAGTCAAATGACGTTTTTGCCCTCAGTGGCTAATGTTTGAGTTGAATGATGTTTATGTGTAAGTGACAATTGGGGCCTGAGTGGCTAAGTGATGTTAAGGCCTAAAAGGCTAAGTGAAGTTATTTGTGTGTGAATTGTGAAATGACAGGTGCTGTGCCTTTATTCGGCAAACCGGTAAGTGACGGGTCACATAGTTGACCATGAATTGAGTAATTGTGTATGTGTGTATTGTGAGTGGTGCATGTCATAGTGTCTCATGCCCATATGCATAAACCCAGTGATGTTTTGAGGCCTGAGTGGCTAAGTGATGATAAGGCCTGAGTGGCTGAGCGACGTTTTGTGAAAAGGTACCTTCATGCATATACCCGCGAGTGGGTTGCATTTCATAAATCTACATGATATGTAATGAGTTATTGTAAATGACGTAAGAGATGACTATGATGTGAGTATTGGTGTTTGGATGCTGATTGTTCTAGTGCGTAGCCTAGGATTAGTGCTTATCATATTTTCTATTATATAGACTGAAATGATGCTCACCCTTTCCTGTTTGAATGTTACCCCTGTGTTGGTAACGTGCAGGTGATTCCCAGTGAAGGTATTAGCTTCACTTTTGAGTCGAGTCGTCATGCTCTGATACGTAGCACTCAGGGGGGATAACGAACTCGGCATTTATTTATGATTTTTGATTATTATGTCCATGTGGACTCTTTGGTTATGTTTTACTATTTTCCGCTGCGTAGATGGTTGTGTTAAGTTGAGTTTATAAGCGACGTTAAATGAGGCTTGAGATTTTTATGTTGAAGTGCTACGTGGATGAATGATTATTGAGTTAAACTGTTTTTGAAATTGATAAACGACGTTTTTGTTTGAAGTATGTGTAACATTCCTTATGAACGAAATTTTCAAACTCTGATTTTTATAAACAAAGTGACGGGTAGAAAGGGGTGTTACACCCAGCACTAGGCGCCCAGGCGCCCCAACACAACCAAAACACCAAAAATTCTTAATCATTTTTTCCAAACCAAATCACCACAACATTCACAAAATACATTGTACTCATACCAACAACATTCAATCTCATATATATATATTAAGAACACATCAAGGCACAAAATCAACACATGAAATCCAAACCTTAGCATAGGGAATCGAATTAACCACATCAATTATCAATTTCAACTAACCTAAACAATTCTAACAATTAACAAGTAATGTCAAGTGGGATCCTATGGTTTACATACAACCTATTATATTCTCTATTATAGAGTGAGACTCCCCTAACCTTGATTATGACGAGCTAGAGCCTTTCCCACCGAAGCACCGACAAATCACCGCAACAAGGAAACTCCTTCTTTTCTCACGATCACGCCCTTTCTCTCTTTCCCTTGGACCATTGCGAATTGATCAAAATAGAAAGGGTTAGGGAAATTCGAAACCTAAGCACTTGATAGAGAAAGGAAATCGAATCATAGAAGATTAGGAACCCTTACCTAGGATCAAGATGCACAAACCCTAACTCCAAGCTTGAAGTCGCTCCTTCCTTCTCTTCTCCTCTCCTTCGACTTTCTTTCTTTTCTTCTCTCTTTCGACTTTCTTTCTTTCTTTTGACACTAGTGAGGCGCGACCTAGACCCCTAGTGCCTAAGGAGCGCCTAAGCCAACGGGCTTGGGCTTCTTGGGCCGTCATTTGCAATTCCGGTATTACCAACGCCATCCCCTTCAGTTAAATAAAAATACTACATTATCATATAATAAAATAAAATAGTGCAACACTTTAAATAATTTAATCAATTACTTAATTAAATTATTTTAGGGTGTTACATACAATATGGGCCAAATCGTACAATTTGTTCCGAACTGGTACGAAATCACACGAAATGGTATGTAATGGTACAAACAGGTACGAAATCGTACGAACTGGTACGAACCCGGACAAGTTTTTGCAATATGGGCCAAATCGTACGATTTGGTCCGAACTGGTACGAAATCACACGAAATGGTATGAAATTTGAACAAATAGGTACGAAATCGTACGAACTCGTACGAGTATGTACAATATGGGCCAAATTGTACAATTTGGTCCGAACTGGTACGAAATCACACGAAATGGTATGAACAGATACGAAATCGTACGAAATGGTATGAACTCGTACGAGTTTGCACAATATGGGCCAAATAGTACGATTTGGTCCGAAGTGGTACGAACAGGTACGGAATCGTACAAAATGGTATGAAATTGTACGAACTCAAAAAAATGGTTCGAAATCGTACCAGTTTATACAATATGGGATAAACCGTACGATTTGGTCCGACCTGGGACGAAATCACACGAAATGGTATGAAATGGTACAAACAGGTACGAAATCGTACAAACTGGTACGAACCCGTACATGTTTTTAGAATATGGGCCAAATCGTACGAATTGGTCCGAACTGATACGAAATCACACGAAATGGTATGAAATAGAACAAACAGGTACGAAATCATACGAACTCGTACGAGTATGTACAATATGGGCCAAATCGTACAATTTGTTCCCAGCTGGTACGAAATGGCATGAATAGGTACGAAATGGCATGAATAGGTACGAAATGGTACGAAGTGGTATGAACTACTACGAACTCGAAAAAAATGGTACGAAATCGTACCAGTTTATTCAATAAGGGCCAGATCGTACAATTTGGTCCGAACTGGTACGAAATGGTGCAAACAGGTACGAAATTGTACGAACTGGTACGAACTCGTACGAGTTGGTACAATATGGGCCAAATTGTACGATTTGGTCGAAACTTGTACGAACTCCAAAAAAATGGTTCGAAATCGTACTAGTTTTTACAATATGGGCCAAATCGTACGATTTGGCCCGATCTGGTACAAAATCACACGAAATGGTATGAAATGGTACAAACAGGTACGAAATCGTACGAACACGTACAAGTTTGTACAATATGGGCCAAATCGTACGATTTGGTCCGAACTGGTACGAAATCGCGAAAAATGGTATGAAAATTGAACAAACTGGTACAAAATCGTACGAACTCGTACGAGTATGGCCAATATGGGACAAATTGTACAATTTGGTCCGAACTGGTACGAAATCACACGAAATGGTATGAACAGATACGAAATCGTACGAAATGGTATGAACTCGTACGAGTTTGTACAATATGGGCCAAATAGTACGATTTGGTCCGAAGTGGTACGAACAGGTACAGAATCGTACAAAATGGTATGAACTTGTACTAACTCAAAAAAAAGGTTCGAAATCGTACCAGCTTATACAATATGGGATAAATCGTACGATTTGGTCCGAACTGGTACGAAATCACACGAAATGGTACGAAATCGTAAAAACGGGTACGAACTCAAAAAATGGTACGGACTCGTACGAGTATGTACAATATGGGCCAAATCGTACGATTTCCTCCGAACTGGTACGAAATGACACGAAATGGTATGAAATGGTACAAACAGGTACGAAATCTTACGAACTGGTACAACTTCGAAAAAATGGTACGAACTCGTACGAGTATGTACAATATGGGCCAAATCGTACAATTTGTTCCGAACTGGTACGAAATCACACGAAATGGTATGTAATGGTACAAACAGGTACGAAATCGTACGAACTGGTACGAACCCGGACAAGTTTTTGCAATATGGGCCAAATCGTACGATTTGGTCCGAACTGGTACGAAATCACACGAAATGGTATGAAAATTGAACAAATAGGTACGAAATCGTACGAACTCGTACGAGTATGTACAATATGGGCCAAATTGTACAATTTGGTCCGAACTGGTACGAAATCACACGAAATGGTATGAACAGATACGAAATCGTACGAAATGGTATGAACTCGTACGAGTTTGCACAATATGGGCCAAATAGTACGATTTGGTCCGAAGTGGTACGAACAGGTACAGAGTCGTACAAAATGGTATGAAATTGTACGAACTCAAAAAAATGGTTTGAAATCGTACCAGTTTATACAATATGGGATAAATCGTACGATTTGGTCCGACCTGGGACGAAATCACACGAAATGGTATGAAATGGTAAAAACAGGAACGAAATCGTACGAACTGGTACGAACCCGTACAAGTTTTTACAATATGGGCCAAATCGTACGAATTGGTCCGAACTGGTACGAAATCACACGAAATGGTATGAAATAGAACAAACAGGTACGAAATCGTACGAACTCGTACGAGTATGTACAATATGGGCCAAATCGTACAATTTGTTCCCAACTAGTACGAAATCACACGAAATGGTATGAATAGGTACGAAATGGTACGAAGTGGTATGAACTACTACGAACTCGAAAAAATGGTACGAAATCGTACCAGTTTATTCAATAAGGGCCAAGTCGTACAATTTGGTCCGAACTGGTACGAAATGGTGCAAACAGGTACGAAATTCTACGAACTGGTACGAACTCGTACGAGTTGGTACAATATGGGCCAAATTGTACGATTTGGTCGAAACTAGTACGAACTCCTAAAAGTGGTTCGAAATCGTACTAGTTTTTACAATATGGGCCAAATCGTACGATTTGGCCCGATCTGGTACGAAATCACACGAAATGGTATGAAATGGTACAAACAGGTACGAAATCGTACGAACTGGTAGGAAACCGTACAAGTTTCTACAATATCGGCCAAATCGTACGACTTGATCCGAACTGGTACGAAATCACAAAAAATGGTATGAAAATTGAACAAACTGGTACGAAATCGTACGAACTCGTACGAGTATGGCCAATATGGGCCAAATTGTACAATTTGGTCCGAACTGGTACGAAATCACACGAAATGGTATGAACAGATACGAAATCGTACGAAATGGTATGAACTCGTACGAGTTTCTACAATATGGGCCAAATAGTACGATTTGGTCCGAAAGGGTACGAACAGGTACGGAATCGTACAAAATGGTATGAACTTGTACGAACTCAAAAAAAAGGTTCGAAATCGTACCAGCTTATACAATATGGGATAAATTGTACGATTTGGTCCGAACTGGTACGAAATCACACGAAATGGTACGAAATCGTAAAAACGGGTACGAACTCAAAAAATGGTAGGGACTCGTACGAGTATGTACAATATGGGCCAAATCGTACGATTTCCTCCGAACTGGTACGAAATGACACGAAATGGTATGAAATGGTACAGACAGGTACGAAATCTTACGAACTGGTACAACTTCGAAAAAATGGTACGAACTCGTACGAGTATGTACAATATGGGCCAAATCGTACAATATGTTCCGAACTGGTACGAAATCACACGAAATGGTATGTAATGGTACAAACAGGTACGAAATCGTACGAACTGGTACGAACCCGGACAAGTTTTTGCAATATGGGCCAAATCGTACGATTTGGTCCGAACTGGTACGAAATCACACGAAATGGTATGAAATTTGAACAAATAGGTACGAAATCGTACGAACTCGTACGAGTATGTACAATATGGGCCAAATTGTACAATTTGGTCCGAACTGGTACGAAATCACACGAAATGGTATGAACAGATACGAAATCGTACAAAATGGTATGAACTCGTACGAGTTTGCACAATATGGGCCAAATAGTACGATTTGGTCCGAAGTGGTACGAACAGGTACGGAATCGTACAAAATGGTATGAAATTGTACGAACTCAAAAAAATGGTTCGAAATCGTACCAGTTTATACAATATGGGATAAACCGTACGATTTGGTCCGACCTGGGACGAAATCACACGAAATGGTATGAAATGGTACAAACAGGTACGAAATCGTACAAACTGGTACGAACCCGTACATGTTTTTAGAATATGGGCCAAATCGTACGAATTGGTCCGAACTGATACGAAATCACACGAAATGGTATGAAATAGAACAAACAGGTACGAAATCGTACGAACTCGTACGAGTATGTACAATATGGGCCAAATCGTACAATTTGTTCCCAGCTGGTACGAAATGGCATGAATAGGTACGAAATGGTACGAAGTGGTATGAACTACTACGAACTCGAAAAAAATGGTACGAAATCATACCAGTTTATTCAATAAGGGCCAGATCGTACAATTTGGTCCGAACTGGTACGAAATGGTGCAAACAGGTACGAAATTGTACGAACTGGTACGAACTCGTACGAGTTGGTACAATATGGGCCAAATTGTACGATTTGGTCGAAACTTGTACGAACTCCAAAAAAATGGTTCGAAATCATACTAGTTTTTACAATATGGGCCAAATCGTACGATTTGGCCCGATCTGGTACGAAATCACACGAAATGGTATGAAATGGTACAAACAGGTACGAAATCGTACGAACTGGTACGAACACGTACAAGTTTGTACAATATGGGCCAAATCGTACGATTGGTCCGAACTGGTACGAAATCACGAAAAAATGGTATGAAAATTGAACAAACTGGTACAAAATCGTAACGAACTCGTACGAGTATGGCCAATATGGGCCAAATTGTACAATTTGGTCCGAACTGGTACGAAATCACACGAAATGGTATGAACAGATACGAAATCGTACGAAATGGTATGAACTCGTACGAGTTTGTACAATATGGGCCAAATAGTACGATTTGGTCCGAAAGGGTACGAACAGGTACGGAATCGTACAAAATGGTATGAACTTGTACGAACTCAAAAAAAAGGTTCGAAATCGTACCAGCTTATACAATATGGGATAAATCGTACGATTTGGTCCGAACTGGTACGAAATCACACGAAATGGTACGAAATCGTAAAAACGGGTACGAACTAAAAAATGGTACGGACTCGTACGAGTATGTACAATATGGGCCAAATCGTACGATTTCCTCCGAACTGGTACGAAATGACACGAAATGGTATGAAATGGTACAAACAGGTACGAAATCTTACGAACTGGTACAACTTCGAAAAAATGGTACGAACTCGTACGAGTATGTACAATATGGGCCAAATCGTACAATTTGTTCCGAACTGGTACGAAATCACACGAAATGGTATGTAATGGTACAAACAGGTACGAAATCGTACGAACTGGTACGAACCCGGACAAGTTTTTGCAATATGGGCCAAATCGTACGATTTGGTCCGAACTGGTACGAAATCACACGAAATGGTATGAAATTGAACAAATAGGTACGAAATCGTACGAACTCGTACGAGTATGTACAATATGGGCCAAATTGTACAATTTGGTCCGAACTGGTACGAAATCACACGAAATGGTATGAACAGATACGAAATCGTACGAAATGGTATGAACTCGTACGAGTTTGCACAATATGGGCCAAATAGTACGATTTGGTCCGAAGTGGTACGAACAGGTACGGAATCGTACAAAATGGTATGAAATTGTACGAACTCAAAAAAATGGTTCGAAATCGTACCAGTTTATACAATATGGGATAAATCGTACGATTTGGTCCGACCTGGGACGAAATCACACGAAATGGTATGAAATGGTAAAACAGGAACGAAATCGTACGAACTGGTACGAACCCGTACAAGTTTTTACAATATGGGCCAAATCGTACGAATTGGTCCGAACTGGTACGAAATCACACGAAATGGTATGAAATAGAACAAACAGGTACGAAATCGTACGAACTCGTACGAGTATGTACAATATGGGCCAAATCGTACAATTTGTTCCCAACTAGTACGAAATCACACGAAATGGCATGAATAGGTACGAAATGGTACGAAGTGGTATGAACTACTACGAACTCGAAAAAATGGTACGAAATCGTACCAGTTTATTCAATAAGGGCCAAGTCGTACAATTTGGTCCGAACTGGTACGAAATGGTGCAAACAGGTACGAAATTTACGAACTGGTACGAACTCGTACGAGTTGGTACAATATGGGCCAAATTGTACGATTTGGTCGAAACTAGTACGAACTCCTAAAAATGGTTCGAAATCGTACTAGTTTTTACAATATGGGCCAAATCGTACGATTTGGCCCGATCTGGTACGAAATCACACGAAATGGTATGAAATGGTACAAACAGGTACGAAATCGTACGAACTGGTACGAAACCGTACAAGTTTCTACAATATGGGCCAAATCGTACGATTTGATCCGAACTGGTACGAAATCACAAAAAATGGTATGAAAATTGAACAAACTGGTACGAAATCGTACGAACTCGTACGAGTATGGCCAATATGGGCCAAATTGTACAATTTGGTCCGAACTGGTACGAAATCACACGAAATGGTATGAACAGATACGAAATCGTACGAAATGGTATGAACTCGTACGAGTTTGTACAATATGGGCCAAATAGTACGATTTGGTCCGAAGTGGTACGAACAGGTACGGAATCGTACAAAATGGTATGAACTTGTACGAACTCAAAAAAAAGGTTCGAAATCGTACCAGCTTATACAATATGGGATAAATCGTACGATTTGGTCCGAACTGGTACGAAATCACACGAAATGGTATGAAATGGTACGAAATCGTAAAAACGGGTACGAACTCAAAAAATGGTACGGACTCGTACGAGTATGTACAATATGGGCCAAATCGTACGATTTCCTCCGAACTGGTACGAAATGACACGAAATGGTATGAAATGGTACAAACAGGTACGAAATCTTACGAACTGGTACAACTTCGAAAAAATGGTACGAACTCGTACGAGTATGTACAATATGGGCCAAATCGTACAATTTGTTCCGAACTGGTACGAAATCACACGAAATGGTATGTAATGGTACAAACAGGTACGAAATCGTACGAACTGGTACGAACCCGACAAGTTTTTGCAATATGGGCCAAATCGTACGATTTGGTCCGAACTGGTACGAAATCACACGAAATGGTATGAAAATTGAACAAATAGGTACGAAATCGTACGAACTCGTACGAGTATGTACAATATGGGCCAAATTGTACAATTTGGTCCGAACTGGTACGAAATCACACGAAATGGTATGAACAGATACGAAATCGTACGAAATGGTATGAACTCGTACGAGTTTGCACAATATGGGCCAAATAGTACGATTTGGTCCGAAGTGGTACGAACAGGTACGGAATCGTACAAAATGGTATGAAATTGTACGAACTCAAAAAAATGGTTCGAAATCGTACCAGTTTATACAATATGGGATATAAACGTACGATTTGGTCCGACCTGGGACGAAATCACACGAAATGGTATGAAATGGTAAACAGGAACGAAATCGTACGAACTGGTACGAACCCGTACAAGTTTTTACAATATGGGCCAAATCGTACGAAAGGTCCGAACTGGTACGAAATCACACGAAATGGTATGAAATAGAACAAACAGGTACGAAATCGTACGAACTCGTACGAGTATGTACAATATGGGCCAAATCGTACAATTTGTTCCCAACTGTACGAAATCACACGAAATGGCATGAATAGGTACGAAATGGTACGAAGTGGTATGAACTACTACGAACTCGAAAAAATGGTACGAAATCGTACCAGTTTATTCAATAAGGGCCAAGTCGTACAATTTGGTCCGAACTGGTACGAAATGGTGCAAACAGGTACGAAATTGTACGAACTGGTACGAACTCGTACGAGTTGGTACAATATGGGCCAAATTGTACGATTTGGTCGAAACTGTACGAACTCCAAAAAATGGTTCGAAATCGTACTAGTTTTTACAATATGGGCCAAATCGTACGATTTGGCCCGATCTGGTACGAAATCACACGAAATGGTATGAAATGGTACAAACAGGTACGAAATCGTACGAACTGGTACGAAACCCGTACAAGTTTGTACAATATGGGCCAAATCGTACGATTTGTCCGAACTGGTACGAAATCACAAAAAATGGTATGAAAATTGAACAAACTGGTACGAAATCGTACGAACTCGTACGAGTATGGCCAATATGGGCCAAATTGTACAATTTGGTCCGAACTGGTGAAATCACACGAAATGGTATGAACAGATACGAAATCGTACGAAATGGTATGAACTCGTACGAGTTTGTACAATATGGGCCAAATAGTACGATTTGGTCCGAAGAAGGTACGAACAGGTACGGAATCGTACAAAATGGTATGAACTTGTACGAACTCAAAAAAAAGGTTCGAAATCGTACCAGCTTATACAATATGGGATAAATCGTACGATTTGGTCCGAACTGGTACGAAATCACACGAAATGGTATGAAATGGTACACGAAATCGTAAAAACGGGTACGAACTCAAAAAATGGTACGACTCGTACGAGTATGTACAATATGGGCCAAATCGTACGATTTCCTCCGAACTGGTACGAAATGACACGAAATGGTATGAAATGGTACAAACAGGTACGAAATCTTACGAACTGGTACAACTTCGAAAAAATGGTACGAACTCGTACGAGTATGTACAATATGGGCCAAATCGTACAATTTGTTCCGAACTGGTACGAAATCACACGAAATGGTATGTAATGGTACAAACAGGTACGAAATCGTACGAACTGGTACGAACCCGGACAAGTTTTTGCAATATGGGCCAAATCGTACGATTTGGTCCGAACTGGTACGAAATCACACGAAATGGTATGAAAATTGAACAAATAGGTACGAAATCGTACGAACTCGTACGAGTATGTACAATATGGGCCAAATTGTACAATTTGGTCCGAACTGGTACGAAATCACACGAAATGGTATGAACAGATACGAAATCGTACGAAATGGTATGAACTCGTACGAGTTTGCACAATATGGGCCAAATAGTACGATTTGGTCCGAAGTGGTACGAACAGGTACGGAATCGTACAAAATGGTATGAAATTGTACGAACTCAAAAAAATGGTTCGAAGTCGTACCAGTTTATACAATATGGGATAAATCGTACGATTTGGTCCGACCTGGGACGAAATCACACGAAATGGTATGAAATGGTACAAACAGGTACGAAATCGTACGAACTGGTACGAACCCGTACAAGTTTTTACAATATGGGCCAAATCGTACGAATTGGTCCGAAATCACACGAAATGGTATGAAATAGAACAAACAGGTACGAAATCACACGAAATGGCATGATTAGGTACGTAATGGTTCGAAGTGGTATGAACTACTACGAACTCGAAAAATTGGTACGAAATCGTACCAGTTTATTCAATAAGGGCCAAGTCGTACAATTTGGTCCGAACTGGTACGAAATGGTGCAAACAGGTACGAAATTGTACGAACTGGTACGAGCTCGTACGAGTTGGTACAATATGGGACATATTGTACGATTTGGTAGAAACTTGTACGAATTCCAAAAAATGGTTCGAAATCGTACTAGTTTTTACAATATGGGCCAAATCGTACGATTTGGCCCGATCTGGTACGAAATCACACGAAATGGTATGAAATGGTACAAACAGGTACGAAATCGTACGAACTGGTACGAAACCGTACAAGTTTCTACAATATGGGCCAAATCGTACGACTTGATCCGAACTGGTACGAAATCACAAAAATGGTATGAAAATTGAACAAACTGGTACGAAATCGTAACGACGGTATGGCCAATATGGGCCAAATTGTACAATTTGGTCCGAACTGGTACGAAATCACACGAAATGGTATGAACAGATACGAAATCGTACGAAATGGTATGAACTCGTACGAGTTTGTACAATATGGGCCAAATAGTACGATTTGGTCCGAAAGGGTACGAACAGGTACGGAATCGTACAAAATGGTATGAACTTGTACGAACTCAAAAAAAAGGTTCGAAATCGTACCAGCTTATACAATATGGGATAAATCGTACGATTTGGTCCGAACTGGTACGAAATCACACGAAATGGTACAAACGGTACGAAATCGTAAAAACGGGTACGAACTCAAAAAATGGTACGGACTCGTACGAGTATGTACAATATGGGCCAAATCGTACGATTTCCTCCGAACTGGTACGAAATGACACGAAATGGTATGAAATGGTACAAACAGGTACGAAATCTTACGAACTGGTACAACTTCGAAAAAATGGTACGAACTCGTACGAGTATGTACAATATGGGCCAAATCGTACAATTTGTTCCGAACTGGTACGAAATCACACGAAATGGTATGTAATGGTACAAACAGGTACGAAATCGTACGAACTGGTACGAACCCGGACAAGTTTTTGCAATATGGGCCAAATCGTACGATTTGGTCCGAACTGGTACGAAATCACACGAAATGGTATGAAATTGAAAAACAAATAGGTACGAAATCGTACGAACTCGTACGAGTATGTACAATATGGGCCAAATTGTACAATTTGGTCCGAACTGGTACGAAATCACACGAAATGGTATGAACAGATACGAAATCGTACGAAATGGTATGAACTCGTACGAGTTTGCACAATATGGGCCAAATAGTACGATTTGGTCCGAAGTGGTACGAACAGGTACGGAATCGTACAAAATGGTATGAAATTGTACGAACTCAAAAAAATGGTTCGAAATCGTACCAGTTTATACAATATGGGATAAATCGTACGATTTGGTCCGACCTGGGACGAAATCACACGAAATGGTATGAAATGGTAAAAACAGGAACGAAATCGTACGAACTGGTACGAACCCGTACAAGTTTTTACAATATGGGCCAAATCGTACGAATTGGTCCGAACTGGTACGAAATCACACGAAATGGTATGAAATAGAACAAACAGGTACGAAATCGTACGAACTCGTACGAGTATGTACAATATGGGCCAAATCGTACAATTTGTTCCCAACTAGTACGAAATCACACGAAATGGTATGAATAGGTACGAAATGGTACGAAGTGGTATGAACTACTACGAACTCGAAAAAATGGTACGAAATCGTACCAGTTTATTCAATAAGGGCCAATCGTACAATTTGGTCCGAACTGGTACGAAATGGTGCAAACAGGTACGAAATTCTACGAACTGGTACGAACTCGTACGAGTTGGTACAATATGGGCCAAATTGTACGATTTGGTCGAAACTAGTACGAACTCCAAAAAATGGTTCGAAATCGTACTAGTTTTTACAATATGGGCCAAATCGTACGATTTGGCCCGATCTGGTACGAAATCACACGAAATGGTATGAAATGGTACAAACAGGTACGAAATCGTACGAACTGGTACGAACCGTACAAGTTTGTACAATATGGGCCAAATCGTACGACTTGATCCGAACTGGTACGAAATCACAAAAAATGGTATGAAAATTGAACAAACTGGTACGAAATCGTACGAACTCGTACGAGTATGGCCAATATGGGCCAAATTGTACAATTTGGTCCGAACTGGTACGAAATCACACGAAATGGTATGAACAGATACGAAATCGTACGAAATGGTATGAACTCGTACGAGTTTGTACAATATGGGCCAAATAGTACGATTTGGTCCGAAAGGGTACGAACAGGTACGGAATCGTACAAAATGGTATGAACTTGTACGAACTCAAAAAAAAGGTTCGAAATCGTACCAGCTTATACAATATGGGATAAATCGTACGATTTGGTCCGAACTGGTACGAAATCACACGAAATGGTACGAAATCGTAAAAACGGGTACGAACTCAAAAAATGGTACGGACTCGTACGAGTATGTACAATATGGGCCAAATCGTACGATTTCCTCCGAACTGGTACGAAATGACACGAAATGGTATGAAATGGTACAAACAGGTACGAAATCTTACGAACTGGTACAACTTCGAAAAAATGGTACGAACTCGTACGAGTATGTACAATATGGGCCAAATCGTACAATTTGTTCCGAACTGGTACGAAATCACACGAAATGGTATGTAATGGTACAAACAGGTACGAAATCGTACGAACTGGTACGAACCCGGACAAGTTTTTGCAATATGGGCCAAATCGTACGATTTGGTCCGAACTGGTACGAAATCACACGAAATGGTATGAAAATTGAACAAATAGGTACGAAATCGTACGAACTCGTACGAGTATGTACAATATGGGCCAAATTGTACAATTTGGTCCGAACTGGTACGAAATCACACGAAATGGTATGAACAGATACGAAATCGTACGAAATGGTATGAACTCGTACGAGTTTGCACAATATGGGCCAAATAGTACGATTTGGTCCGAAGTGGTACGAACAGGTACGGAATCGTACAAAATGGTATGAAATTGTACGAACTCAAAAAAATGGTTCGAAATCGTACCAGTTTATACAATATGGGATATAAACCGTACGATTTGGTCCGACCTGGGACGAAATCACACGAAATGGTATGAAATGGTACAAACAGGTACGAAATCGTACGAACTGGTACGAACCCGTACAAGTTTTTACAATATGGGCCAAATCGTACGAATTGGTCCGAACTGGTACGAAATCACACGAAATGGTATGAAATAGAACAAACAGGTACGAAATCGTACGAACTCGTACGAGTATGTACAATATGGGCCAAATCGTACAATTTGTTCCCAACTAGTACGAAATCACACGAAATGCATGAATAGGTACGAAATGGTACGAAGTGGTATGAACTACTACGAACTCGAAAAAATGGTACGAAATCGTACCAGTTTATTCAATAAGGGCCAATCGTACAATTTGGTCCGAACTGGTACGAAATGGTGCAAACAGGTACGAAATTCTACGAACTGGTACGAACTCGTACGAGTTGGTACAATATGGGCCAAATTGTACGATTTGGTCGAAACTTGTACGAACTCCAAAAAATGGTTCGAAATCGTACTAGTTTTTACAATATGGGCCAAATCGTACGATTTGGCCCGATCTGGTACGAAATCACACGAAATGGTATGAAATGGTACAAACAGGTACGAAATCGTACGAACTGGTACGAAACCGTACAAGTTTGTACAATATGGGCCAAATCGTACGATTTGGTCCGAACTGGTACGAAATCACAAAAAATGGTATGAAAATTGAACAAACTGGTACGAAATCGTACGAACTCGTACGAGTATGGCCAATATGGGCCAAATTGTACAATTTGGTCCGAACTGGTACGAAATCACACGAAATGGTATGAACAGATACGAAATCGTACGAAATGGTATGAACTCGTACGAGTTTGTACAATATGGGCCAAATAGTACGATTTGGTCCGAAAGGGTACGAACAGGTACGGAATCGTACAAAATGGTATGAACTTGTACGAACTCAAAAAAAAGGTTCGAAATCGTACCAGCTTATACAATATGGGATAAATCGTACGATTTGGTCCGAACTGGTACGAAATCACACGAAATGGTATGAAATGGTACGAAATCGTAAAAAACGGGTACGAACTCAAAAAATGGTACGACTCGTACGAGTATGTACAATATGGGCCAAATCGTACGATTTCCTCCGAACTGGTACGAAATGACACGAAATGGTATGAAATGGTACAAACAGTACGAAATCTTACGAACTGGTAAACTTCGAAAAAATGGTACGAACTCGTACGAGTATGTACAATATGGGCCAAATCGTACAATTTGTTCCGAACTGGTACGAAATCACACGAAATGGTATGTAATGGTACAAACAGGTACGAAATCGTACGAACTGGTACGAACCCGACAAGTTTTTGCAATATGGGCCAAATCGTACGATTTGGTCCGAACTGGTACGAAATCACACGAAATGGTATGAAAATTGAACAAAAGGTACGAAATCGTACGAACTCGTACGAGTATGTACAATATGGGCCAAATTGTACAATTTGTCCGAACTGGTACGAAATCACACGAAATGGTATGAATGATACGAAATCGTACGAAATGGTATGAACTCGTACGAGTTTGCACAATATGGCCAAATAGTACGATTTGGTCCGAAGTGGTACGAACAGGTACGGAATCGTACAAAATGGTATGAAATTGTACGAACTCAAAAAAATGGTTCGAAATCGTACCAGTTTATACAATATGGGATAAACCGTACGATTTGGTCCGACCTGGGACGAAATCACACGAAATGGTATGAAATGGTACAAACAGGTACGAAATCGTACGAACTGGTACGAACCCGTACAAGTTTTTACAAAATGGGCCAAATCGTACGAATTGGTCCGAACTGGTACGAAATCACACGAAATGGTATGAAATAGAACAAACAGGTACGAAATCGTACGAACTCGTACGAGTATGTACAATATGGGCCAAATCGTACAATTTGTTCCCAACTGGTACGAAATCACACGAAATGGCATGAATAGGTACGAAATGGTACGAAGTGGTATGAACTACTACGAACTCGAAAAAATGGTACGAAATCGTACCAGTTTATTCAATAAGGGCCAAATCGTACAATTTGGTCCGAACTGGTACGAAATGGTGCAAACAGGTACGAAATTGTACGAACTGGTACGAACTCGTACGAGTTGGTAACAATATGGGCCAAATTGTACGATTTGGTCGAAACTTGTACGAACTCCAAAAAATGGTTCGAAATCGTACTAGTTTTTACAATATGGGCTAAATCGTACGATTTGGCCCGATCTGGTACGAAATCACACGAAATGGTATGAAATGGTACAAACAGTACGAAATCGTACGAACTGGTACGAACCGTACAAGTTTGTAACAATATGGGCCAAATCGTACGATTTGGTCCGAACTGGTACGAAATCACAAAAATGGTATGAAAATTGAACAAACTGGTACGAAATCGTACGAACTCGTACGAGTAATGGCCAATAGGGCCAAATTGTACAATTTGGTCCGAACTGGTATGAAATCACACGAAATGGTATGAACAGATACGAAATCGTACGAAATGGTATGAACTCGTACGAGTTTGTACAATATGGGCCAAATAGTACGATTTGGTCCGAAGTGGTACGAACAGGTACGGAATCGTACAAAATGGTATGAACTTGTACGAACTCAAAAAAAAGGTTCGAAATCGTACCAGCTTATACAATATGGGATAAATCGTACGATTTGGTCCGAACTGGTACGAAATCACACGAAATGGTATGAAATGGTACCAACAGGTACGAAATCGTAAAAACGGGTACGAACTCAAAAAATGGTACGAACTCGTACGAGTATGTACAATATGGGCCAAATCGTATGATTTCCTCCGAACTGGTACGAAATGACACGAAATGGTATGAAATGGTACAAACAGGTACGAAATCTTACGAACTGGAAAAACTTCGAAAAAATGGTACGAACTCGTACGAGTATGTACAATATGGGCCAAATCGTACAATTTGTTCCGAACTGGTACGAAATCACACGAATGGTATGTAATCGTACAAACAGGTACGAAATCGTACGAACTGGTACGAACCCGTACAAGTTTTTGCAATATGGGCCAAATCGTACGATTTGGTCCGAACTGGTACGAAATCACACGAAATGTTTGAAAATTGAACAAACAGGTACGAAATCGTACGAACTCGTACGAGTATGTACAATATGGGCCAAATTGTACAATTTGTTCCGAACTGGTACGAAATCACACGAAATGGTATGAACTGATACGAAATCGTACGAAATGGTATGAACTCGTACGAGTTTGCACAATATGGGCCAAATAGTACGATTTGGTCCGAAGTGGTACGAACAGGTACGGAATCGTACAAAATGGTATGAAATTGTAACGAACTCAAAAAATGGTTCGAAATCGTACCAGTTTAACAATATGGGATAAACCGTACGATTTGGTCCGACCTGGGACGAAATCACACGAAATGGTATGAAATGGTACAAACAGGTACGAAATCGTACTAACTGGTACGAACCCGTACAAGTTTTTACAAAATGGGCCAAATCGTACGAATTGGTCCGAACTGGTACGAAATCACACGAAATGGTATGAAATAGAACAAACAGGTACGAAATCGTACGAACTCGTACGAGTATGTACAATATGGGCCAAATCGTACAATTTGTTCCCAACTGGTACGAAATCACACGAAATGGCATGAGTAGGTACGAAATGGTACGAAGTGGTATGAACTACTACGAACTCGAAAAAATGGTACGAAATCGTACCAGTTTATTCAATAAGGGCCAAATCGTACAATTTGGTCCGAACTGGTACGAAATGGTGCAAACAGGTACGAAATTGTACGAACTGGTACGAACTCGTACGAGTTGGTAAAATATGGGCCAAATTGTACGATTTAGTCGAAACTTGTACGAACTCCAAAAAATGGTTCGAAATCGTACTAGTTTTTACAATATGGGCTAAATCGTAAGATTTGGCCCGATCTGGTACGAAATCACACGAAATGGTATGAAACGGTACAAACAGGTACGAAATCGTACGAACTGGTGAACCCGTACAAGTTTGTACAATATGGGCCAAATCGTACGATTTGGTCCGAACTGGTAC
>JAZGSX010000105.1:10000-22500 GCA_039519185.1 Astragalus membranaceus
ATCTTCGTCAATAAAGCGGTTTGAAGACTAGGGGAGTTCGAATGGAGGCTTGGGTACTAGCTTGGAGTGAAAGAATCAAGGTTTGATTGGGTGAGATTTGAGAAATCAAATTTGGGGTTTTTAGATGAATAGTGATTTTGAGCTTGAAGATGATGAATAGTATCCGTGGAGGATTTCGGGGAATTCGGTGTTTCGGTCAAAAGAGGTTTCGTGATCGAGCGGAAAGTTATGGAATCGGATTTGAGCGTCGCCGGAGCGTGTAGTTGATTTGGGGAACGTTCGTGCGGTTTTGTCAGAAAAGCGGGTGTCGCGGAAAGTCTCGGTGATTTGGCGAAGTCTCGGCGATTTTGAAGTCTCGGTGTCGGCACACGCTTCGTGGGTGAGTTTTACTCACGTTTAGGATTTTTGTTTTTCGAATTAATTGATAAACTGTTTTATCGCTTTCGCTGGACTGGAATATTATGTGATACTGTCTGATTCGGGTTAGGAATCGATTGGGGTGAGTCTCGGGTTGCGTCGCGTTAAAAATGGAATTTTTGGTGATTTGATTCGAGAGATTTTGATTTAAAACCGTTATTTGAAAATATGTCGCGTTTTAATACGATTCGTTTTGATTGAGTTTTTGATTGATTGTTTGATGTTGATTGGGTCTGATTATATGTGTGTGAAAACTGTTTTCAATCGGAACAAAAATCGGAATTGAGCGGAATAGCGGATTTCGCGAAAATCGCAAAATTCTGCACTTGACAGGCCCCCCTTACTGCCAGTCCACGCGCCACTTGCGCGCCGCGCGCCACTCGCGCGCCACTGGACAGAACCTTACTGTCAGCTCGCGCGCCGTTTGCGCGCCACGCGCCACTCGCGCGCCAGTTGGCAGAATTTCAGCAACCAAACACTGTTTTTCGTTTCGCGATAACTTTTGATCCGGGAACCCGATTGAGGTGTTCTAAGATGGGTTGGAAAGCTTATTCAGAGGCCTAACTGAATATTCTATTTTTAAGGCAAAATGAACTGTTTTTGATATTGAAAATTGTGTCGAAAAGCGGTCAACTAGAGTGCGAGTGTGAATTTGGATTTTATAAAATGTGGATTAAAGTGTTTCATTGATTGTCTGATTTGATGGACCGTGGGTTCATAGTACTATAGATATATGTTTATATATCGAGTTGGGTGACGACCCATGTGTAACATACTAGGCGGGGCAGTCATGATCCCCTTCCCTAGGCTCCATGCCAATAGGAGAATGTACTATTGGTAGGGGGGTTCACCGGGATTAGCGATGTTCCGCAGTCGGTGTTATGTTAAAGATTATTGTACGATACACCGGGATTAGCAATGTTCTGCAGTCGGTGCCGTACTTTGTTTATTGTGCGATACACCGGGATTAGCAATGTTCTGCAGTCGGTGCCGCACTGTGTTTGTTGTACGATACACCGGGATTAGCAATGTTCTGCAGTCGGTGCCGTACTTTGTTTATTTTGCGACATACCGGGAGTAGCAATGTTTTGCAGTCGGTGTCGTGTTAATCTATAAAAGAGCTAATAAATGAACCGAGAGTGTTAGTAGGGGTCTCGGTAGAACTCACTGAGATTGTATCTCACTGTTTAATTGTTGTTGATTTACAGAGACACAGGGACAGCGGAAATCCAAGAGGCACGAGTAGGTTGAGCTCGGACTGGTTGCTGATAGCCTAGCTTTATGTTTAAGCTTATTTCCCTTCTGTTGTCTGTATTCTAAGACATTATGTATTTAAGGTATATCTTTCTTCCGCTTTCTTGTATGATACTGAATACTATAATTGCTGATGGTATATGGTCTGAGAACCATATTGTCTTGTTATAAATAAGACTGTTTGAGTTATATTCAGCGAAAAATTTATAGTGATATTCAGTGTCTAAGCAGGAAATATATCTCTGATGTGTTACTAATGTGCACCTGGGTATTTTTAGTCAATAAAAATATCGGGGTGTTACAGTTGGTATCAGAGCAGTTCGACCTAGTCGGACTTAGTTTAGGGTTGAGTCGATTCCTTGTTAGTCCTGGTTGTAATTACACTTGTGATGCTAAGAGACATTGAGCCTGATCAACTTAATACTTAGTGCATCATAAGCGGAATTATGGTAGGATGATCAAGACGCAGTCCTCGACCAAAATCGGAATCTTCAACCGGTGCATCCTCAGGAAAGGTGACATGACGGTGGAAGAATACACCGCTAAGTTTGAGAAGTTGTCTCAGTTTTACCAAGTGGTAATGTAAGCTTCGGATGACGAATGGAGAATGCAGAAGTATGAGACGGGCCTAAGTGTTTTTATGATTTATGGTCTCAGTTCTTATACTGCTACCAATTATGTTGCCTTAGTGTAATCAGCCTATGTCGCCGAGGATGACCTCATAGGAAGTATGGGAAAGGAGGAGGTAGTTGAATTATCAACTCTGAATGCAAAGTCCTAAGATAATTTCATCAAAGGAAAAACAGATGCAATTCTTTGATTCTTCAAAGGTCAGAAGATGTTCTAACTGGGGAAAGCCTCACAGCGGTGATTGCAAGCGAAGATCTAATCGGTGCTATTATAGAAATGTAGAGGGTCACTATGGTAAATAGTGCCCTGTAAGGAAGAGTTTCAAGAAGTTACAAGCAGCTCTAAGGCAAGGACGAGTCAACACTTTGAATGCTTAGACAGTTACGAATGCTGACGGTATACTTAGAAGGATGGGAGTCCTATTCAATGACTCGATCAGTATATTATAAGATTCGGGTGCAACCTATTGCTGTATATCCCGATCGCATGTGAATCGGTTGGGATTAACCTTATCTTCGCTATCCGAGCTGATAACTATCTTAACTGTGGCTAAGGGTCGTGTCCAGACCCAATCTTTGTGTCAGGATTGTCTACGTGTTATAGGAGACAGAACTTTCGTAGAAGGATTATTTGTTTGCCTGTGAGAAGTGTGGACACCATTTTGGGTATGAATTGGATGACTGCAAATCATGTTGCAATCGACTGTATTAATCAGCTATCAGCTTCGCTTCAGAATCAGTTGAATTGTCTAGGACAAATTCTGAAGCGGTTACCTAGTTCACCTTAGACGGTCAACCTTCATTCCAAGGTGCGGGAGCACATGTTAGTATGTTATCTGCATCCGCTGAAACCAGTTTAGATTTGGCGAACGTTCAGGTCGTGAATGACTTTCTGGATGTTTTCACGATGAAGTTTCTTCCGGACCTCCAGAGCGAGAGGTAGAGCTTACTGTAGAATTGGTTCCTGGCACGGGATCAATATCTATTGTTGCTCATTGAATGTTTCTTCAGAATTAAAGGAAATGGAGTCTCAACTTGAAGAGTCGATGCTAAAGAAATTCATTCGACCGAGTACTTCGCTAAGGAGTGCTCTGGTGTGGTTAGTCAAAAGGAAAAATGGTAGCATGAGATTGTACATCGATTATCGACAACTTAAGAAAGTGACGATCAAGAATAAATATCCCTTGCCAAGGATAGACGATTTTCTTGAGCAATTTGAGACGCTGCTGTGTTTTCTAAAATTGATCTGAGGTCAGAACATCATCAAATAAAAGTTAGAGCCTTAGATATTCCGAAGACAGCTTTCCATACTAGGTATGGACATTATGTATTTGTAGTGGTGGCCTTCGGTTTGACTAACGCTCTGGCGGTATTCGTGGATTTCAGGAACCGAGTTTTTCATTCGTATTAGGATCAGTTTGAAGTCGTTTTCATCGATGATATCTTGATGTGCTCGAAGACCATTGAGGAGCATGGCCAACATCTCCTCATTGTTCTGAGTGTACTCCGAGAAAAGGAGTTGTACTTGAAACCTTCGAAGTGTGATTTTTGGGTGTCAGAGGTAAAGTCTTTGGGACATGTGATTCCCCAAGTCGGGAGTTTTTGTAGGTCCCAGTGAGAAGGAAGCGGTGTTGAATGGGAGTGACCGACGTCAGTCGCAGAGATCAAAAGTTTCTGGATCTAGCCGGTTACTGTAAGAGGTTCGTTAAAGGGTTCTCACAGTTAGTTGTCCACTTACTCGGTTAACTCGTAAGGGTCATCCGTTTACGTGGGATGCTGATTGTGAAGAATGTTTTCAAGAATTGAAGGTTTGGTTGACTTCTGCTCCATTCCTGATTCTTCCGGATCCGTCATTGGAATTTCAAATTTTCGATGACGCTTCAGGGAAGGGTTTAGGATGTATTCTGATGCAAAATCAACCAGTGATAGCTTATGCGTCCAGACAATTAAGGTCTCATGAGAGGATTTATCCGACTCATGAATTGGAGTTAATAGCTATTGTGTATGCACTGAAGATTTGGAGACGTTACCTGTATGGGTCTCGTTTCGAAGTCTCTAGTGGTCACAAGAGTTTAAGGTATCTGTTTGATCAGAAAGAACTGAATAGCAGGCAGAGGAGTGTGTAGAATTCTGAAGGATTATGACTTCGGGTTGAAGTATCATCCAGGAAATCCCAATGTTGTAGCTGATGCGAGTAATAGGAAATCGCTCCACACGGCAGAATTATGATGCATTAGATGGAATTATTAGAGTCTGTTAGAGGCTTAAATTTGAATTCAAGATCAAGGAGGAATCGGTTAGTGTTGAGCCATATGAGGATCGCTAGTTCCCTAAGGGATTCTATACGCTTGGCACAGAAAGTTGATGTGAAGCTACAATCACAAAAGGTATTTCCAGATTTTACCATGCATAGTGATGGAGTCAGTTGTTTCAACGGTAGAATCTGTGCTGCCGATGATGAGAACAATAAAAGGCAAGTGTTAGTGGAAGCACACCGAAGTTTATATTCTGTTCCTGGGTGTACAGAATATAAAGCAGAGGTATTAGTTTGTTAACCTCTCCTTTGTGAAAGTTAACAATGAGATGGTATTATATGATTCCGTTTGACAAGTCGAACGCGAACGCGAATATGTAGGTGACTTAAATTTCCGAAGTGAAGCTTGGCGTGCGGTTGTAACAGTTTTGATAAATCGTTTTTGCGAAAACCCGCATGCTAAAGTTAATTTTGGAATGAATTAAGAGGCTAATAGGATATGATTGGGGAGGAAAATCCTAGGAGGATTACTTAGGTTGAGGGGAAGCTCTCAACGCTATTGACTAATTCGGAAAGGAGCTCTGAGTTCTGTTTGATAATTGTTTGGAGAACAACTGAGGTGATTTTCATTACGTTCAATTTATTTGATGTCCCCGTGGTTTACTTCTACGTTTAAGATAAACGTTTCTGGTAAATCCTCATTCCATCTTCTTTCGAAAGGTGTTATCTCGAAATCTTGGGGGCGAGTCAAGAAGTTTCACAAGTGACTTTTCCGTCACATTGTCGGTGTGTATGAAGACTGTTGTGGATATTAGAAGATTAGTTGAGAAAGTGTTTACACCCTTCGAGGAAATCGTGTTTGTTTTCACCTCTACCGAGGAGTACCAGTTTGTGGATCTCATTTTCAACCTGTATTTCTATCAAGTGTCTTATATTAGACCCTTTGATTTCTATCAAAGTTGGGGAGCAAGTGAGGAATGAAGCTTAGGGAGTGTTTTCGAACGCGGTGCCGAGCCTATGTAAGCGAAAGAGGAGTTTCTCGTGTTGATTCGTAACCAGAGAGTTCGTATCAAGGTAGTAGTGGATCATACTTGGAGATTGATGTGACAACTTTAGAAAGATTTTCTACACTCATTTCGTTAATTCAAGATTGTTTTCTCGCAAATTTAGACCTTTCTGGGAATGTCAACCCTCGGTTAGTCGGATGAAAGACTTAGCGAAATTTTGAGGACAAAATTCTTTTAAGTTGGGGAGAATGTAACATCCGCAAAATAATTAACCGAATTATTTGGATGTTAACCCAATTAAATTAATTTAGTACTTGACTGGTAAATTTATTGAGTGCTAAAATTATTTATTGGTTGTCATCGGATCGTTAACCGGATAATACGGATCAAGGAAGTTTCGGAATCGAAATAGGAGATTTAGATCAATATGGTAATTTGACCACGTTGCCATATATTTATTAAATAAATATATGTATAAACGTGTGTGTGTGTGTGTTAATAAGAAAGGAAAGAAAAGAATTGAAAGAAAAGAAAGAAGAAAGCCACGCGAGAAACGGAGAGGAGAGGAGAAAAAGAAAAGAAGAGAGAAAGAAAGGGGAAGGAAGAAGAAGAGGAAAAAGGGGAAGGTTAGGCTCATCAAAACGACTTCCGTCCAACACGAAAAATGCTCAGCGTTACTTCCTCTTCGATTTGGTACCAACATCTTCATCATCAACCCACTCTACACGAATTTACCATTTTCGGTTTGAAGCTCAAGGTGGCGTTTTTGAGAGCTATCTTCGTCAATAAAGCGGTTTGAAGACTAGGGGAGTTCGAATGGAGGCTTGGGTACTAGCTTGGAGTGAAAGAATCAAGGTTTGATTGGGTGAGATTTGAGAAATCAAATTTGGGGTTTTTAGATGAATAGTGATTTTGAGCTTGAAGATGATGAATAGTATCCGTGGAGGATTTCGGGGAATTCGGTGTTTCGGTCAAAAGAGGTTTCGTGATCGAGCGGAAAGTTATGGAATCGGATTTGAGCGTCGCCGGAGCGTGTAGTTGGTTTGGGGAACGTTCGTGCGGTTTTGTCAGAAAAGCGGGTGTCGCGGAAAGTCTCGGTGATTTGGCGAAGTCTCGGCGATTTTGAAGTCTCGGTGTCGGCACACGCTTCGTGGGTGAGTTTTACTCACGTTTAGGATTTTTGTATTTCGAATTAATTGATAAACTGTTTTATCGCTTTCGCTGGACTGGAATATTATGTGATACTGTCTGATTCGGGTTAGGAATCGATTGGGGTGAGTCTCGGGTTGCGTCGCGTTAAAAATGGAATTTTTGGTGATTTGATTCGAGAGATTTTGATTTAAAACCGTTATTTGAAAATATGTCGCGTTTTAATACGATTCGTTTTGATTGAGTTTTTGATTGATTGTTTGATGTTGATTGGGTCTGATTATATGTGTGTGAAAACTGTTTTCAATCGGAACAAAAATCGGAATTGAGCGGAATAGCGGATTTCGCGAAAATCGCAAAATTCTGCACTTGACAGGCCCCCCTTACTGCCAGTCCACGCGCCACTTGCGCGCCGCGCGCCACTCGCGCGCCACTGGACAGAACCTTACTGTCAGCTCGCGCGCCGTTTGCGCGCCACGCGCCACTCGCGCGCCAGTTGGCAGAATTTCAGCAACCAAACACTGTTTTTCGTTTCGCGATAACTTTTGATCCGGGAACCCGATTGAGGTGTTCTAAGATGGGTTGGAAAGCTTATTCAGAGGCCTAACTGAATATTCTATTTTTAAGGCAAAATGAACTGTTTTTGATATTGAAAATTGTGTCGAAAAGCGGTCAACTAGAGTGCGAGTGTGAATTTGGATTTTATAAAATGTGGATTAAAGTGTTTCATTGATTGTCTGATTTGATGGACCGTGGGTTCATAGTACTATAGATATATGTTTATATATCGAGTTGGGTGACGACCCATGTGTAACATACTAGGCGGGGCAGTCATGATCCCCTTCCCTAGGCTCCATGCCAATAGGAGAATGTACTATTGGTAGGGGGGGTTCACCGGGATTAGCGATGTTCCGCAGTCGGTGTTATGTTAAAGATTATTGTACGATACACCGGGATTAGCAATGTTCTGCAGTCGGTGCCGTACTTTGTTTATTGTGCGATACACCGGGATTAGCAATGTTCTGCAGTCGGTGCCGCACTGTGTTTGTTGTACGATACACCGGGATTAGCAATGTTCTGCAGTCGGTGCCGTACTTTGTTTATTTTGCGACATACCGGGAGTAGCAATGTTTTGCAGTCGGTGTCGTGTTAATCTATAAAAGAGCTAATAAATGAACCGAGAGTGTTAGTAGGGGTCTCGGTAGAACTCACTGAGATTGTATCTCACTGTTTAATTGTTGTTGATTTACAGAGACACAGGGACAGCGGAAATCCAAGAGGCACGAGTAGGTTGAGCTCGGACTGGTTGCTGATAGCCTAGCTTTATGTTTAAGCTTATTTCCCTTCTGTTGTCTGTATTCTAAGACATTATGTATTTAAGGTATATCTTTCTTCCGCTTTCTTGTATGATACTGAATACTATAATTGCTGATGGTATATGGTCTGAGAACCATATTGTCTTGTTATAAATAAGACTGTTTGAGTTATATTCAGCGAAAAATTTATAGTGATATTCAGTGTCTAAGCAGGAAATATATCTCTGATGTGTTACTAATGTGCACCTGGGTATTTTTAGTCAATAAAAATATCGGGGTGTTACAGTTGGTATCAGAGCAGTTCGACCTAGTCGGACTTAGTTTAGGGTTGAGTCGATTCCTTGTTAGTCCTGGTTGTAATTACACTTGTGATGCTAAGAGACATTGAGCCTGATCAACTTAATACTTAGTGCATCATAAGCGGAATTATGGTAGGATGATCAAGACGCAGTCCTCGACCAAAATCGGAATCTTCAACCGGTGCATCCTCAGGAAAGGTGACATGACGGTGGAAGAATACACCGCTAAGTTTGAGAAGTTGTCTCAGTTTTACCAAGTGGTAATGTAAGCTTCGGATGACGAATGGAGAATGCAGAAGTATGAGACGGGCCTAAGTGTTTTTATGATTTATGGTCTCAGTTCTTATACTGCTACCAATTATGTTGCCTTAGTGTAATCAGCCTATGTCGCCGAGGATGACCTCATAGGAAGTATGGGAAAGGAGGAGGTAGTTGAATTATCAACTCTGAATGCAAAGTCCTAAGATAATTTCATCAAAGGAAAAACAGATGCAATTCTTTGATTCTTCAAAGGTCAGAAGATGTTCTAACTGGGGGAAAGCCTCACAGCGGTGATTGCAAGCGAAGATCTAATCGGTGCTATTATAGAAATGTAGAGGGTCACTATGGTAAATAGTGCCCTGTAAGGAAGAGTTTCAAGAAGTTACAAGCAGCTCTAAGGCAAGGACGAGTCAACACTTTGAATGCTTAGACAGTTACGAATGCTGACGGTATACTTAGAAGGATGGGAGTCCTATTCAATGACTCGATCAGTATATTATAAGATTCGGGTGCAACCTATTGCTGTATATCCCGATCGCATGTGAATCGGTTGGGATTAACCTTATCTTCGCTATCCGAGCTGATAACTATCTTAACTGTGGCTAAGGGTCGTGTCCAGACCCAATCTTTGTGTCAGGATTGTCTACGTGTTATAGGAGACAGAACTTTCGTAGAAGGATTATTTGTTTGCCTGTGAGAAGTGTGGACACCATTTTGGGTATGAATTGGATGACTGCAAATCATGTTGCAATCGACTGTATTAATCAGCTATCAGCTTCGCTTCAGAATCAGTTGAATTGTCTAGGACAAATTCTGAAGCGGTTACCTAGTTCACCTTAGACGGTCAACCTTCATTCCAAGGTGCGGGAGCACATGTTAGTATGTTATCTGCATCCGCTGAAACCAGTTTAGATTTGGCGAACGTTCAGGTCGTGAATGACTTTCTGGATGTTTTCACGATGAAGTTTCTTCCGGACCTCCAGAGCGAGAGGTAGAGCTTACTGTAGAATTGGTTCCTGGCACGGGATCAATATCTATTGTTGCTCATTGAATGTTTCTTCAGAATTAAAGGAAATGGAGTCTCAACTTGAAGAGTCGATGCTAAAGAAATTCATTCGACCGAGTACTTCGCTAAGGAGTGCTCTGGTGTGGTTAGTCAAAAGGAAAAATGGTAGCATGAGATTGTACATCGATTATCGACAACTTAAGAAAGTGACGATCAAGAATAAATATCCCTTGCCAAGGATAGACGATTTTCTTGAGCAATTTGAGACGCTGCTGTGTTTTCTAAAATTGATCTGAGGTCAGAACATCATCAAATAAAAGTTAGAGCCTTAGATATTCCGAAGACAGCTTTCCATACTAGGTATGGACATTATGTATTTGTAGTGGTGGCCTTCGGTTTGACTAACGCTCTGGCGGTATTCGTGGATTTCAGGAACCGAGTTTTTCATTCGTATTAGGATCAGTTTGAAGTCGTTTTCATCGATGATATCTTGATGTGCTCGAAGACCATTGAGGAGCATGGCCAACATCTCCTCATTGTTCTGAGTGTACTCCGAGAAAAGGAGTTGTACTTGAAACCTTCGAAGTGTGATTTTTGGGTGTCAGAGGTAAAGTCTTTGGGACATGTGATTCCCCAAGTCGGGAGTTTTTGTAGGTCCCAGTGAGAAGGAAGCGGTGTTGAATGGGAGTGACCGACGTCAGTCGCAGAGATCAAAAGTTTCTGGATCTAGCCGGTTACTGTAAGAGGTTCGTTAAAGGGTTCTCACAGTTAGTTGTCCACTTACTCGGTTAACTCGTAAGGGTCATCCGTTTACGTGGGATGCTGATTGTGAAGAATGTTTTCAAGAATTGAAGGTTTGGTTGACTTCTGCTCCATTCCTGATTCTTCCGGATCCGTCATTGGAATTTCAAATTTTCGATGACGCTTCAGGGAAGGGTTTAGGATGTATTCTGATGCAAAATCAACCAGTGATAGCTTATGCGTCCAGACAATTAAGGTCTCATGAGAGGATTTATCCGACTCATGAATTGGAGTTAATAGCTATTGTGTATGCACTGAAGATTTGGAGACGTTACCTGTATGGGTCTCGTTTCGAAGTCTCTAGTGGTCACAAGAGTTTAAGGTATCTGTTTGATCAGAAAGAACTGAATAGCAGGCAGAGGAGTGTGTAGAATTCTGAAGGATTATGACTTCGGGTTGAAGTATCATCCAGGAAATCCCAATGTTGTAGCTGATGCGAGTAATAGGAAATCGCTCCACACGGCAGAATTATGATGCATTAGATGGAATTATTAGAGTCTGTTAGAGGCTTAAATTTGAATTCAAGATCAAGGAGGAATCGGTTAGTGTTGAGCCATATGAGGATCGCTAGTTCCCTAAGGGATTCTATACGCTTGGCACAGAAAGTTGATGTGAAGCTACAATCACAAAAGGTATTTCCAGATTTTACCATGCATAGTGATGGAGTCAGTTGTTTCAACGGTAGAATCTGTGCTGCCGATGATGAGAACAATAAAAGGCAAGTGTTAGTGGAAGCACACCGAAGTTTATATTCTGTTCCTGGGTGTACAGAATATAAAGCAGAGGTATTAGTTTGTTAACCTCTCCTTTGTGAAAGTTAACAATGAGATGGTATTATATGATTCCGTTTGACAAGTCGAACGCGAACGCGAATATGTAGGTGACTTAAATTTCCGAAGTGAAGCTTGGCGTGCGGTGTAACAGTTTTGATAAATCGTTTTTGCGAAAACCCGCATGCTAAAGTTAATTTTGGAATGAATTAAGAGGCTAATAGGATATGATTGGGGAGGAAAATCCTAGGAGGATTACTTAGGTTGAGGGGAAGCTCTCAACGCTATTGACTAATTCGGAAAGGAGCTCTGAGTTCTGTTTGATAATTGTTTGGAGAACAACTGAGGTGATTTTCATTACGTTCAATTTATTTGATGTCCCCGTGGTTTACTTCTACGTTTAAGATAAACGTTTCTGGTAAATCCTCATTCCATCTTCTTTCGAAAGGTGTTATCTCGAAATCTTGGGGGCGAGTCAAGAAGTTTCACAAGTGACTTTTCCGTCACATTGTCGGTGTGTATGAAGACTGTTGTGGATATTAGAAGATTAGTTGAGAAAGTGTTTACACCCTTCGAGGAAATCGTGTTTGTTTTCACCTCTACCGAGGAGTACCAGTTTGTGGATCTCATTTTCAACCTGTATTTCTATCAAGTGTCTTATATTAGACCCTTTGATTTCTATCAAAGTTGGGGAGCAAGTGAGGAATGAAGCTTAGGGAGTGTTTTCGAACGCGGTGCCGAGCCTATGTAAGCGAAAGAGGAGTTTCTCGTGTTGATTCGTAACCAGAGAGTTCGTATCAAGGTAGTAGTGGATCATACTTGGAGATTGATGTGACAACTTTAGAAAGATTTTCTACACTCATTTCGTTAATTCAAGATTGTTTTCTCGCAAATTTAGACCTTTCTGGGAATGTCAACCCTCGGTTAGTCGGATGAAAGACTTAGCGAAATTTTGAGGACAAAATTCTTTTAAGTTGGGGAGAATGTAACATCCGCAAAATAATTAACCGAATTATTTGGATGTTAACCCAATTAAATTAATTTAGTACTTGACTGGTAAATTTATTGAGTGCTAAAATTATTTATTGGTTGTCATCGGATCGTTAACCGGATAATACGGATCAAGGAAGTTTCGGAATCGAAATAGGAGATTTAGATCAATATGGTAATTTGACCACGTTGCCATATATTTATTAAATAAATATATGTATAAACGTGTGTGTGTGTGTGTTAATAAGAAAGGAAAGAAAAGAATTGAAAGAAAAGAAAGAAGAAAGCCACGCGAGAAACGGAGAGGAGAGGAGAAAAAGAAAAGAAGAGAGAAAGAAAGGGGAAGG
>JAZGSX010000106.1:0-45621 GCA_039519185.1 Astragalus membranaceus
GAAACAAATTTGAAAACTTATTTTTTCATACTTTTTTGGACATGTCTTTGAATTTTCTTCATATCCTATTTTGAAAGCATATTTTCTCAAAATGCTTGTTCATTGATCTTTTTTCAATCTATTTTTTTCGAAAACTCTTATTTTGAAAACACTATGATTAGACTAGGTTTTTGATAAAGAAATTTGAAAACTTATTTTTTTTCATACTCTTTTTGACACGTCTTTGAAAATTTCTTAATGTCACATTTAGAAAACGTATTTTCTCAAAAATCTTGTCGATAGATTCTTTTTCAATTTTTATTTATTTTTGAAAACCCTTCTTTCGAAAACTCTATGCCGAGAGTGGATTTTGGAAAAATCAATTTGGAAACTTATTTTTGTATACCTTTTTGGACATGTCTTTGAAACCTTTTTTATATCCTATTTTGAAAACATATTTTCTCAAAAACCTTGTTCATAGACCTTTTTTGTATTTTTTTAAAACCCTTTTTCGAAAGCACTATGTCTAGGCCAGGTTTTTGAGAAATATTCTTGAAAATTTAATTTTGCATACTTTCTTTCTCAAAATCCTTGAAAAAACACTATGTTTTAGAAAACACCGTGTCTATACTAGGTTTTTGAGAAATAAATTTGAAAACTTGTTTTTGCATACTTTTTCGGACATGTCTTTGAAATTTTTTTGGTATCCTATTTTGAAAACATGTTTTCCCTAAAACCTTGTTTGTAGAGCCTTTTTCAATCTATTTTTTTGAAAACTCTTACTTCGAAAACACTATGTTTAAACTAGGTTTTTGAGAAATAAATTTGATAACTTATTTTTGCATACTCTTTTGGACATATATCTTTGAATCTTTTTCATATCCTATTTTGAAAACATATTTGTCACAAAAACCTTGTTCATAGAGACTTTTTCATTTGAAAACTTTTATTAAGAAAACACTGTCTAGACTAGGTTTTTGAGAAACAAATTTGAAAACTTATTTTTGCATACTTTTTTGGACATGTCTTTGAATTTTCTTCATATCCCATTTTGTAAACATAATTTCTCAAAAAGCCCAAGCCCTCCACGACCCCACCGAAGAGACCGAGATGGGATGAGTTCAGCAAGCCAAACAAGTGCCTTCAATAGGTAGCCAACACAGGAACCGAAACAAACACCAAAGCACAAGGCATAAGGTGAGTACTGGAGAGGGTTGCGTGCAAACCGTTCGATGCACGAGCATGGAGCCAGCCAGCACAAACATCCCAAATACCACTCACACGCCCACGCGATTTCTAAGACTAAACAACAACGAACAAACCATACCCCCACTGCCAAAGGCATAGCAAGGATATGGAATAATCCGATGGAGCCTTGTCCGCGCCGCTAAGCATGACAAACTTCAAAAGCCCCCCTTTGAAAGCAACAAACCAGCAACATGTTTTGCCCGAGACCAAGTAGCACATATGAATGCAATTCAAGGCTGGAACTCACAGGGGCTGCGTTAAGGCAACGTGTGCACCTACATATACATGTGAATGCATATGGATGCCCCACGCCGCGATGTTTGGGTAACAAACCAATCACATCACATCATGAGGGAACCCAACACACGCAATAAAAATTGTCGGGGCAATGAAAAATGATTGGCAATGCCTCATGTAACATCCCCTAATTAGCTAATTCGATTTAATTAAATTAGCAATAAGTCACAATTGATTTATGAAGAAAGTTGGTTAATACATTGTTCTAAGTAAGTTGGTTATGAGGAAATAGTTGAGTTAGAGCTAGTTAAATGGGAAATTAAGGAGAGGGCAGAATGGTCATTTCCCATCACTTAACTTACCACTAGCTGACCAAAACAGAAAACATGACTCTCATTTCTCAAATTCAAAAATCAAGAATCAGAAATAGAATTGAGAGAGAGAGGGAGGGAACTTGCGAAAGGGAGATGGAGAAGAATAGGAGAGGAATCCACCAAAACTTGATTCATGTTGCATTTTCTTTTACCATTAGATTCAGTTTTTAACCCTCTTCCCACTGATACCTAAAACACCACCCATATCTTCACCCCTCTCATTTCACCATTGCTGAAATTTCAAAGCTCAAAGTGAGAAAATGGAGTTTTGAGAATTTTGGAAGCTTGCATGTCAAAGTTAGGGCTAGCTTGGAGTAAAACAGAACCTACCTTGTGGATTGGAGTAGATTAGAAGGGATTTTAGTAGCTATTTTCGTTGGGGGTTAGTTCAAGTTCGAAGTAGAGAGCATTTCGAGGATCGTTCGTGTGATTTCGGTTTTTTGTGAGCTTTGTCTTCGAGTTGGTTCGTGATTTTCATCACGATAAGGTGAGTTCTGTAACTCGCTTAGGGATGTTTTAAAAACTGAGTACCCTCGTTTTATGAACCGAGAAACACTGAATTCCGTTTTTACAAAATGACCAATATGAGAATTCCTTGCATCCACTTCATCATTGACTAGTGAGTTCTTTCCTAAAACTTGTGCTATCACTGAAGCCAAAGATATTGGCACTTTACCTCAAGAAGACTTGATTGGGTCACTTCTTGCATTTGAGGTGGTGTTGGTCGCTAAAAAGGCGCAAGAAAAAGAAGCGATCAAAGAAAGAAAGTCTCTTGCTCTTGCTTTTAAGACTCCTAAGATGGCAAGGAAAGAGGTTGAGTCTGATGAAGAATCTGATGATGAAGACATGGCTATGTTTGCCAAGAAATTCAAGAAATTCATGAGACTCAACAAGCTTGGAAAGGGTGACTATTCAAAGAAATCTGGGTACACCAAAAAAGACAGTTATGAGAGAAGAGATGATCAACCAAAATGTTTTGAATGCAACAAACCGGGTCATCTCAAAGTAAATTGTCCTAAGCTAAAATCCAAGTACCAACAAAAGAAAGCCATGGAGGCTACATGGGACAATCTTGACACTGATAGTGAAACAGATGAAGAAGAGAAGGTTGCCAATGTTGTTTGTCTTATGGCAAATGACACCCCTAAGGTTGGTCAGTCATCCAAGAAGAAAAATATGTGGATGGTTGATAGTGGATGCTCAAGGCATATGACTGGTGATGCTTCACTATTCTTGAAGTTGAGCAACAATGAATCTGCTCAAGGAATAGGTAAAGGTTGTGTGGGTAAGGAAAACACAATCAAAATTAAAAATGCTTTACTAGTTGATGGTGTGAAATTTAACTTGCTAAGTGTTAGCCAATTATGTGATAGTGATTTTGATGTGCATTTTTCTGTTGATAAATGTGTTATTACTCATAGAACTTCTAAACTTTATATTACTGGCTTTCGAGAAAATAATGTATATTATGTTGATTTTGATAATGTGAGTAATGATATTGTATGCATGCCTTCCTTGATTGATGATGTGGATCTGTGGCAAAGAAGTCTAGGACACGCTAGTATAGAACATTTATCTAAGTTGAGTAAGAATGAGCATGTTAGAGGTCTACCCAAGTTGAAATATGAAAAGGGTCAATTGTGTGATGCATGTCAGCTAGGTAAGTTGCGCAGATATTCTTTCAATCCAAAACCGGTTATTTCCACTAACAATGTGCTTGAATTTCTCCATCTTGATTTATTTGGTGAAATTGATGTTGTATGTCTAGGAGGGTCTAAGTATGTCTTCGTGATTGTAGATGATTATTCTAGGTATACTTGGGTCATTCTACTTGCAAATAAAAGTGATACTTTTAATGAGTTTGCTAAGTTGTGCAGAAAGTTACAGAACGAGAAAAGCTTAGCCATCAAGGAAATTAGAAGTGATCATGGAGGAGAGTACGAAAATTCATCATTCAGGACTTGGTGTGAAAAGTATGGTGTGCATCATAATTTTCAGCTCCAAGGACTCCTCAACAAAACAGTGTGGTGGAAAGGAAGATTAGAACCATACAAGAGATGAGCAGAACAATGTTGAACGAGCACAACTTACCCAAATATTTTTGGGGTCATGCAGTTGATACAGCATGTCACGTGCTCAACCGGGTATACCTGAGGTCATCTCTTAACAAGACGCCATACGAGTTGTGGAATGGTAGAGCTCCAAATATTTCATACTTCAAGGTTTTTGGAAGTAAGTGCTTCATTCTCAACACAAAAGATAAGTTGGGTAAGTTTGATGCAAAATCAACTGAAGGTAATTTTATGGGTTATTCAAGTCATAGTAGAGCATATATTGTTTACAATAAAATTGATATGTATGCAAGAATCAATACATGTTTCTTTTGATGAGACTAACCCTTTTGCTAAGAAAGTTGATGATGAGGATGAAGTGGTTGAAGTGATCAAAAACAGAATACCTGAATCAAACAGTGAAAGTGTGGAAGAAGCAGAGGTGAAAGTGGAACCTCAAGAAGAAGCTGAAGTGGAACGAGAGCCCCAAGACATCGATGACCATCTCCATGAAAGAACACATGATGATTTGCCCAAAACTTGGAAATCAGTTCGAGATCATCCCATGGAGCAAATTATTGGTAGTCCATCAAAGGGGGTAACAACTCGTTCTTCTCTTAATCATTTATGCTTTCATAGTGCTTTTGTCTCTCAAATAGTTCCTAATAATATTAAGGAAATTTTAAATGATCCAGAATGGGTTGTGTCAATGCAAAAGGAACTTGAACAATTTGAACGGAACAAAATTTGGCATTTAGTTGAAAAACCTATTGACAGAACCGTTATTGGTACTAAATGGGTTTTTCGCAACAAACTTGATGAAAATGGTGTTGTTTTATTAAATAAAAGTTGTTTAGTTGTTCAAGGTTTTAACCAAATCGAAGGGGTGGATTTTGAAGAAACTTTTGCTCCGGTGGCTAGGTTGGAGTCCATTCGTATAATATTGGCATTTGCTAGTTACATGGACTTCAAACTACACCGAATGGATGTCAAGAGTGCCTTCCTAAATGCTTTTTTAGAAGAAGAAGTATATGTAAAACACCCCCTGGTTTTGAAAATTTCAAAAACCCAACCATGTTTTCAAACTTGACAAAACACTTTATGGATTAAAACAAGCTCCTAGAGCTTGGTATGAGAGACTAAGCAAACATTTAATTACAAATGGTTTCAAAAGGGGTAAGATTGACTCTACCTTATTGCTTAAAACCAAGGGGAAGATCCACTGTGAATGTTGGATTTCTGATTTGGATTTAAGGTTAGGAAGAAAGATGAACAGAATGGCGTCTAAGTTTCCATTGGCTCCCGTCGATGCATCTCGCAAAACTGTTCGCTCTGTCTATCTATTACTCAATACGACTTGTTCTCTGGGTATTATGGAGCTTTATGGTGTTAATTTAACAATTAGGTTTTTGGCTTGGTTTGTTCTGTGATTGAATTGAAGAAGCGCGAAAGGAGAAAAATGAATTGATTACTGGGTTTGTTCGTAACTGAATTTCTATTGACGGATTAAAATAGTTTTTTTTAGAAATTTAGTTATGTTTGTATCTATAGTAATTTTTAATTTATATTTGCTTATTTTTAATATTTGATTACTGGGTATATTTGTTGATGATTTTAGCCCTCACAATAAATTGAGGGGCCCAATTTGATAAAAGTAGCGACCAATTTTTAAGATTTGAACATGACCTCTCAATTGTATGGGACGACCCTGGGGCAGACCTATCAGTTGACGTAGGGTTTAGGGTTGGAGTGAACATTAATGATCTCAATTCTAATGATGTCATGCAACATATCCGCCCCATCCCCATTAATTTCGGCTCGGGCAATTGGGATTGCCGAATTTTCCTCCACAACCTCACGAATCCTAACTACTGTTTTTCTAGTGTTGCAGCAAGTGCAAGCAAGAAACTTTCATCATAGTAAACAAGTTTTAGACCAGGAAAGCAGACCCAGACCATAGTTCTCGCAACAGTTGCATCAAGCGAAGTGAACTACGGACTCCAATGAGATACAACAAGGTAGTGGCCAAATAACATCCATGGTCCATCCAAGTCAATATTTGCCTTATCCATAGGAAGATCACATTTCACCTTGGAGTGCACAAATGGTGAAAGTACTTATATATCCTCAAGAGTCACTAAAGGCAACAATCCGTTACCTCCTTCTAACGAATTTTTCACTAGCCCAACCGCCAAAAGATTAATCTTTTCCTTCTCAACGTATTGTTGCTGAGCTGCACTCACCATAATATCCTTGAAAGACAGTTTGAGGCCATTGTCTAGTAGTTTGGCAGGTTTTCTCTACACCGCGAAGACGAAACTCTCCGTTACGCTCATTCTCTTGCCCTAATAATAAGGCTTAATCACTTAAGCCTTATTATTATTATTATTATTATTATTATTATTATTATTATTATTATTATTATTATTATTATTATTATTATTATATTATTATTTGAATCTTGCGAGGTGAGTGAGTATAAAAGGAGGCACCATTACATTATTACGGTACATATATAATAATATAATATAATGATTGTGTCAAAAAAAAATAATTATAATTATAATTATAATTATAATAATATTACATATATAGATAGAGGAAGAGTTTTGTGAAAAAAAAAGAAGTAGGAAGAGATCTCGTTTTTTTTTCCGCTGAAAAGACAGAGAAAACCAATAAATAAGCAAGAAATCTAGGGTTGCTTATATAAAATAAAATATACAGACAACCGCTTCAGCAACACCAACACCTTTTTCTCTTATTCTCGCTTCCTCGCTAACATTCTTTCTCAATTATCCAGATGTTCTGTCTCGCTGGTTAGACATTCTTTTCCTTTTTGTTTTTCCCATAACAACACCAACACCAACAAAGTCACTTTTAATCCCAACCACAATGTTCTGTTCTACAGAGTCCAAACCACATCGTCCAACAACAAGAAATACTAGTGTCGTGTTCTTGGAGGAAGCGATGAATTCTTGAAATCAGAATGGCTAGGCACCTTTCCTGGATATCAAGAAGCTGATCAAAAAACCATTACTCTTGTTAAGGTGAGGATTCCACTCGATACCCTTTTTTCGATTCTATGATCACCCCGATCCCTTTCTTGTTGCCGTTAGTTCCGTTTCTTTGTTTTTGTTTTCACAATCATTTGTCAAGCTTACCCATCTTTTATCTTTCTGCATCAAAGATTAGTTTCACTTTTAATATGAAATGGGTGTTTAGTAAGCTTTATTGTCTCATTCTCATCTTGTTACCATGCGGTATTGTTACAGACAAAGAAGAGTTAAGAAGAGGGATTCAACACTGGACCACTATATCTGTAGTAATGAAGAAGATGTATGTTTGTGTTGTTTATATCATATATTAGAGTACAACGGGTTTGCAGGCTTGCCCAGAAGGTGTATGATGAATTGTTTTGCTCAAAACATCAATTATCCAGATGTTCTGTCTCGCTGGTTAGACTTTCTTTTCCTTTCTGTTTTTCCATAACAACATATGGTAGGGTATGGTAGCTTAGAAATTTTTTCTTTTGCAGCAGCTCTCTTTCAATCTCTTGGCAAATCCATACTCCGAGAATTCAATTCATTCATGTCTGAGATTATTATAGGAAACAAAGTCACTTTTGATCCCAACCACAATGTTCTCTTCTGCAGAGTCCAAACCACATCGTCCATTATCCAGAAATACTAGTGTCTTGTTTTCTTGGAGGAAAAGATGAATTCTTGAAATCAGAATCGCTAGGCATCTTTCTTGGATATCAAGAAGCTGATCAAGAAACCATTACTCTCGTTGAGGTGAGGATTCCACTTAAAACCCCCTTTTCGATTCTATGATTTCCGCAATCCTTTCCTCATTGCCGTTAGTTCAGTTTCTTTATTTGTGTTTTCACAAACAGGACTTTTCTTATTGATTGATGATGCCAAGAAGACTAAGATCACAGGTATATCTTGTTTTATACATTCAGTGACTGCATTCCCTATCTTGTTATCAATCATTAAATTGAATTTTAACAACAATAATATTAATCTGTTAATTTCCCAACCATTTGTCAAGCTTACCCATCTTTAATGTCTCATCTTGTTAAGATGCTCATCTTGTTCAACACTGGATCACTATACTATATATATACTGATAAAGAATAGGTATGTTTGTGTTTATATCATGTAGAGTACAATGGGTTTGGAGGCTGGCCCAGAAGGTGTATGATGAATTGTTTTACTCAAAACACTTATGCAGGTGCTGATGAATTATTGCATGAATATGAGGACATTAATCAACTTTAATTCTTCAGTAGAGGGTAAAGTTACATCCAACTTCAGAATCTTCAGTAGAAGGTACTGCTTTATTATTCTTTCAGATAACAAGGACATTATTAATCGTAGCGCTTTAGATGCAGAGACAAATTTTGTTTCAAATCTTGTCTTAATTGAAGTCTTGTACTCTTTTCTTTTATTTGGCCTTTTTGAACTTCTTGTTTTTCCAATTGCTCTTTCATTGTCACTTCTCGCTGCTGTGTACAAAAATATGTGTTTAAAGTTACATGGTTGTGATTATATTTTTTTTTATATTTTGTAGTAATTCATTCACGATGATTTGGAATTTATTTTTAGAGTAACTGGTGATTTGGAATCTCACTGATGCTGGATTGACTGAATCATTATAGTGCAATGTTCAAATATCCCTCAAATATATGTATTAAAAAACCATATTAGTATCTCTTCCACCGAACATGCATGTTTCTTTATGCTCTACATTATAGTGTCTAGTAGTATATTTTGTAATTTAACCCATCGTTGACAAAAATTTTAACATTAATTTTTTTTTTATCAGCGACACATATCATTAAAAAAGGGAAAAGAAAAAATAATGGGGTGACAAAAATGGTAGGCGTTCAGTTGCTGGCTGCACCAGAAATACAAAGAATGTCAGTTGCAACATGCTTCAAACAGGTTAGTATAGTTTTCTCCTTTTACTTTTTTACTACTATAATTATTTGTTCCATTTTGATGCTTTATCTTAGATTGTTTTTTCAATTTTCTTTCTTTGTTCTTAATTTGCTTTATATTTTCCTTTTTTTGGCTTAATTTGAAGAGCATCCCGTACTTTAGATAGTTTCTTTTTCGCATTTGATGTATTGCATTGATTGTGACTCGTTAATCGCTTCCAAAGAACTTGTAGACTCGTATTTAAGTCTTGAACTCTTAAAGAAAAGGAAAACTAGCAATCGACACACGTAACATAGCTAATTACGACAAGCGACGCTAATAAGATGAAAGAATCGAATGAATGTAACAAGCAAATCATAGATCCCTTTTCAATCTTTTTTATTTTGAAAATTTCTTATTTTGAAAATACTTTCTCTAAATTAGTTTTTGAAAAATAATTTTTGAAACATATTTTTGCTTAACTTTTTGACATTTCTTTGAAACTTTTTTCATATCATATTTTGTAAACTACTTTCTCAATGGCCCTAGTTCTTTGATCATTTTTCAATCTTGTTCATAAAGCCTTTTTCAATTTTTTTATTTTTGAAAATTCTTATTTTGGAAACACTTTATCTCCACTAGGTTTTTGAGAAGTTATTTTTGAAACTTATTTTTGCATACTCTTTTCAACATGTCTTTGAAACTCTTTTTTTATCACATTTTGAAAACATGTTTTCTCTAAAATCATGTCCCTAGATTCTTTTTCACTCTTTTTTATTTGTGAAAACTCTTATTTCGAAAATTCTATGCCGAGAATAGATTTTTGAGAAATAAATTTGAAAACTTATTTGCATACTTTTTTGGACGTGTCTTTGAAACTTTCTTCGTATGCTCTTTTGAAAACTTATTTTCTCAAAAACCTTGTTCATAGAGCCTTTTGCAATCTATTTTTCTTGAAAACTCTTATTTTGAAAACACCAAATCTAGACTAAATTTTTGAGAAACAAATTTTAAAACTTATTTTTGCATACTTTTTGGGACATGTCTTTGAAACGTTTTTCATATCCTATTTTGAATTCAAATATTCTCAAAAACCTTGTTCATAGATTCTTTTTCAATTTTTTTTATTGTTGAAAACTCTTATATTGAAAACTCTATGGCGAGACTAGATTTTGGAGAAATCAATTTGGAAACTTATTTTGCATATTTTTTTGGACTGTCTTTGAAACTTTTTTCATATCTTATCTTGAAAACAGGTATATCTTGTTTTATACATTCAGTGACTGCATTCCCTTTCTTGTTATCAATCATTATATTGAATTTTAACAATAATAATACTCTGTTAATTTCCCAACAATTTGTCAAGTTTACCCATCTTTATTTTTTACAGAAAAGGAAGACTGAAGAAGAGGAATTCAACACCGGATCACTATATCTGTACTAATGAAGATTAGGTATGTTTGTGTTTATATCATATAGAGTACAATGGGTTTGGAGGTTGGCCTAGAAGGTATATGATGAGTTGCTTTACTCATTACACTTACGCAGGTGTGATAAATTGTTGGACATCGACAGCTTTAATTCTTGAAGGCACGAATACGAAGACATTAATCAACTTGAATTCTACAGTAGAGCGTAAAGTTACATCCAATTCCAGAATCTGTTTTCTATCCCATCCCTCACTATGTTAAGGTACTGCTTTATTCTTCTTCTAGATAACAAGGACATTATTAGTGGTAGCGCTTTAAGATGCACAGACAAATTTTGTTTTAAGTTCTTGTCTTAATTGAAGTCTTCTACTCTTTTTTTTATTTGGTCTTTTTGAACTTCATGTTTTTCCAATTGCTGTTTCATTGTCATTTCTCTCTACTGTGTAAAAAAATATATTTTGAAAACACTGACTAAGCCTAGACTAGGTTTTGAGAAATAAATTTGAAAACTTATTTTTGCATACTTTTTTGGACATGTCTTTGAAATTTTTTTGGTGTCCTATTTTGAAAACATGTTTTCTCTAAAACGTTGTTCGTAGAGCCTTTTTCAATCTATTTTTTTGAAAACTCTTACTTTGAAAACACTGTTTAAACTAGGTTTTTGAGAAATAAATTTGAAAACTTATTTTTGCATACTCTTTTGAAATAAATTTGAAAACTTATTTTTGCATACTCTTACTTTGAAAACACTGTTTAAACTAGGTTTTTGAGAAATAAATTTGAAAACTTATTTTTGCCTACTTTTTTGGACATGTCTTGTAATCTTTCTTCATATCCTATTTTGAAAACATATTTTCTCAAAAAGCTTGTTCATAGAGTTTTTGTCAATCAATTTTTCGAAAACTCTATGTTTTAGAAAACACTATGTCTAGACTAGGTTTTTGAGAAATAAATTTGAAAACTTGTTTCCGCATACTTCTTTGGACATGTCTTTAAATCTTTCTTCATACCCTATTTTGAAAACATATTTTCTTAAAAATCTTGTTCATAGAGCCTTTATCAATCTTTTTTTTTGAAAACTCTTTTTTTGAAAACACTATGTTTTAGAAAACACTATGTCTAGTCTAGGTTTTTGAGAAATAAATCTGAAAACTTATTTTTGCATCTTTTTTTGGCCATATCTTTGAATCTTTCTTCATATCCTATTTTGAAAACGTACTTTCTCAATAAGCTTGTTTAATAGAGCCTTTTTCAATCTATATTTTTTTTCGAAAACTTTTATTTTGAAAATTGGACTAGGTTTTTGAGAAACAAATTTGAAAACTTAATTTTGCATACTTTTTTGAACATGTCTTGGAAAAAACATTTATGTCACATTTTGAAAATGTATTTTCTCGAAAACTCTATGCTGAGACTAGATTTTGGAGAAATCAATTTGGAAACTTATTTTTGGATACCTTTTTGGACATGTCTTTGAAACATTTTTTATATCCTATTTTGAGAACATATTTTTTTAAAAACCTTGTACATAGAGCCTTTTTGTATCTTGAAAACCATTTTTCGAAAACACTATGTCTAGACTTGGTTTTTGAGAAATAAATTTGAAAATTTATTTTTGCATACTTTTTTTGACATGTCATTGAAACTGTTTTCATATCCTATTTTGAAAACATTATTTTCACAACAACCTTGTTTTTTTTTTACTGCTACAATAACCTTGTTTATAGAGAGCCTTTTTCATTTGAAAACTCTTATTTCGAAAACACAGATTTGAAAACCTATTTTTTGAAAACTTATTTTCTCAAAAACCTGTTCTATAGATTCCTTTTCAATCTTTTTTATTTTTGTAAACTCTTATTTCGAAAACTCTATGCTGAGACTATATTTTGGAGAAATAAATTTGGAAACTTATTTTTCCATACTCTCTTTGACATGTCTTTGAAACTATTTCATATCTTATTTTGAAAAAATATTTTCTCAAAAACCTTGTTCGTAAAGCCTTTTTCAATCTATATTTTTGAAAACCCTTTTCGAAAACACTATGCCTAGACTAGGTTTTTGAGAAATAAATTTTAAAACTTACTTTTGTTTCCTTTTTTTAGACACTATGTCTAGACTAGGTTTTTGAGAAATAAATTTTAAAACTTACTTTTGTGTACTTTTTTTAGACATGTCTTTGAAACTTTTTTATGAGACATATGTTCATAAGACATATGTCAAAACCTTGTATCCTATTTTGAAAATATATTTTTGAAGGCCCTTTTTGAAAACACTATGTCTAGACTAGGTTTTTGAGAAATAAATTTTAAAACTTACTTTTGTGTACTTTTTTTAGACATGTTTTGAAACTTTTTTATCATCCTATTTTAAAAACATATTTTCTGAAAAACCTTGTTTATTAAGTCTTTTTCAATCTATTTTTTTAAAACCTTTTATTAACTTTATTATTATTATTATTATTATTATTATTATTATTATTATTATTATTATTATAATTATAATTTTATACAAAAAGTACTGTACCTTATTACGTTACATAAATATAAAAAGAAATAGGAAGAGCATCTCGTTGGAAAGAGAGCCATAAAGAAATCAAAAAAAGTCTAGAATTTTTGCAGGACTTTTGCATTTATACATATACAAACCGCCTCAGTACTCCACAACACCAATACTATAATATGTGAGCTTCGTCTTTTGCATGGTAATTAGACTTTCCTCTTCTTTTTGTTTTTCCCATTGCATGGTAGGGTATAGTAGCTTATTACATTTGTCTTTTGCAGCAGCTCTCTTTTGATCTCTTGGCAAATCCATATCCTAAGAATTCAATTCATTCATGTCTGTTATTAGAGGAAACAAAGTCACTTTTGATCCCAACCACAATGTTCTGTTCTTCAGAGTCCAAACCACATCGTCCAACAACAAGAAATACTAGTGTCTTGTGTTCTTGGAGGAAGAGATGAATTCTTGAAATCAGAATGGCTAGGCACCTTTCTTTGATATCAAGAAGCTGATCAAAAAACCATTACTCTTGTTAAGGTGAGGATTCCACTCGATACCCCTTTCAATTCTATGATCTCCCCAATCCCTTTCTTGTTGCCGTTAGTTCCGTTTCTTTGTTTTTGGTTGCACAATCATTTTGACAAGCTTACCCATCTTTTATCTTTCTGCATCAAAGATTAGTTTTCACTTTTAATATGAAATGGGTGTTTAGTAAGCTTTATTGTCTCATTCTCATCTTGTTAACATGCTCTATTGTTACAGACAAGGAAGAATTAAGAAGAGGGATTCAACACTGGACCACTATATCTGTACTAATGAAGAAGAGGTATGTTTGTGTTTATATCATATATTAGAGTACAACGGTTTTGGAGGCTTGCCCAGAAGGTGTATGATGAATGGTTTTGCTCAAAGCACTTTTGCAGGTGCTGATGAATTCTTGGCATGAATTGTTTTACTTAGTTGCTGATTTTGCAAACCAGGTATGTCATTGTGGGTTGATATTGTACTATAGATTGATAACCCTTTAACTTTAATTTGGGGTTATGGGATGGAACAGGTCATTTTCCCCATTCTATCATAAAATGTCCAACCAGTGGATAATGAACACTATGTTCCATCTTACACCATTCCATTCCACCACCCATTTGATTTCCAAACATAACCTTAATGTAAAAGACAAACTAATATGTGCCACATAACTTTGTAGGCGCCACTTGCTTATGGTGTAAGTAGCTCAAGGTGTGCACCAGATGCTATTCATCCGTAAGTTGCACGGTAATGATTACATTTGTCGAACCCGGCTCAACTTTTTTCATTCAATGTTTAGTCCTATGCTTTTTCTAAAATAAGAATTTGATATGCATTTACATGTCGTTTGATTTCTGAGTTATTATACATATACTGGATGAATGCATGAGAAAGCTATTGAATCTTATATTTGTGAAATGTGCTTCAATTACTAAGTACTAATTGTGCATAATTTAACAAGACTTACAGAGTGTTTGGTTAAGCTGATAGTAGAAGGAAAGAATGTGATAGAAGAGAAAGTTTCTAAAAATGTGAGCCTTCCATCGTTTGGTTCATCATGATGGAAAGGTGAAGGATTGATTAAAATTGATGGGCCCCACTGAAAAATACTTTCCTCGCGGAAATGGGTGGAAAGCTAGACACAAGGATGATCTAGTGTGATTAAGACAAAAGTAACCCCATCATGTCTTTTGTTTTACAAGCACTATCCTTTTTTTGTTATAAGGGTATTATTGTCAATTACTAAATAAACATCTTTCTTTCCTCTCACTTTCAACTCTACTTTCTCTTATATACCAAACACCCTAATAATCCTCTCACTTTCTAATCACTTTCATTCCTTTAACATTCTTTCCTTCAACTTTCTTTCCTTTGACCATCCAAACATACCATTAATGTATGATAAGAAGTTTTGCCACCTACTTCTATTTCATGGTACGAATTGGGATATGACTTATGTCTTTGCATGAATTTGAAATTTAATCAGTGTGGGGAAATGGTGATGTTTTCTACTTGTTCAGGTATGGCTACTCCAAGGAAAGATTTGTTTGGTCATTGATATTTGCTGTTGGGATATTTTGTCTTGGTTTTGGTGCTACAGTTGTCCTTGGAGTTCAAAACTTGTGGGTTGCACAGGTATTTAACCAAGTTTAATATTTGAAATGAGAACATTCAACTTTCTTTTGTCATAAGTTCTTTACTTTTTTCTTATTTTAGTTATAGGTCTGTGAATTTTCTCTTACTTAATTTATTGACTTTTGAGAATTTCCTATTCAGACCCCCGAGAATATGAAGCTTGCAGCTTTGGTGATATTTGGTTCATTCATTCATCATTGAAGGTACCACTTTCTGATATTGGTTTTTTTACACTTTGTAGTAATTCATTCACCATGAGTTGGAATCTCACTGATACTAGATTGACTGAATCACTGTATTGCAATGTGCAAATATCATTCAAAATTATGTATTACAAAACTATGTTAGTATCTCTAACAAGGAACATCCATGTTAGTTTATGCTCTACATTATAGTGTCTAGTAGTATATATTTCTTAAGCTAAACCAACGTGTACTAAAATTTTAACATTAAAATATTTTGTTTTATCAGAAACTAATATTATTAAAAAGGGAAAAGAAAAAAAAGGGGCGACAAGAATCGTAGGCGTTGAGTTGCTGCGTTGGAAATACGAAATGTCAAAAGCAACACGCGTCACACAGGTCAGTTTAGTTTTCTCCTTTTGTTTTTTTATTACTATAATAATTATTTGTACCATATGGATGCTCAACCCTTAAATTGCTTTTTCAATTTTCTTTCTATGTTTTTAATTAGGTGTATCTTTTCCTTTGATTTTTGTCTTAATGTTATGAGTATCCCATACTTTAGATAGTTTCTTTTCCGCATTTGATGTATTGCGTTGATTGTTACTCGTTAATCGCTTCCAAAGATAAAACAACCGAATAAATGTAACAACCAAACCGTAGATCCCTTTTCAATAATCATTTTTATGTTTGGAAATTATTATTTTGAAAACACTTTATCTACACTAGGTTTTTGAGAAGTTATTTTTGGAACTTATTTTTGCATACTCTTTTCGACATGTCTTTGAAACTCTTTTTATATCACATTTTGAAAACATGTTTTCTCTAAAACCTTGTCCATAGATTCTTTTTCACTTTTTTATTTGTGAAAACTCTTATTTTGAAAATTCTATGCCTAGACTAGATTTTTGAGAAATAAATTTGAAAACTTATTTGTATACTTTTTTGGACGTGTCTTTGAAACTTTCTTCATATGCTCTTTCGAAAACTTATTTTCTCCAAAACCTTTTTCATAGAGCCTTTTTCAATCTTTTTTTTTGAAAACTCTTTCTTCATATGCTCTTTCTTGGATATGTCATTTAAACTGTTTTCATATCCTATTTTGAAATCATATATTCAGAAAAACCTTGTTATGGAGCCTTTTTCATTTGAAAACTCTTATTTCGAAAACACTATGTCTAGACTAGGTTTTTGAGAAACGAATTTGAAAACCTATTTTTACATCATTTTTTGAAAACTTTATTTCTGAAAAAGCCTTTTTCAATCTATATTTTTGAAAGCCCTTTTTGAAAACACTATGTCTAGACTAGGTTTTTGGGAAATAAATTTTAAAACAAATATGTTTTTCCAATTGCTGTTTCATACTCTTTTCGACACGTCTTTGAAAATTTCTTAATGTCACATTTAGAAAACGTATTTTCTCAAAAATCTTGTCCATAGATTCTTTTTCAATTTTTATTTATTTTTGAAAACCCTTCTTTCGAAAACTCTATGCCGATACTGGATTTTGGAGAAATCAATTTGGAAACTTATTTTTGTATACCTTTTTGGACATGTCTTTGGAACCTTTTTTATATCCTATTTTGAAAACATATTTTCTCAAACCTTGTTCATAGGGCTTTTTTGTTTTTTTTTTTAAAACCCTTTTTCGAAAGCACTATGTCTAGGCTAGGTTTTTGAGAAATATTCTTGAAAATTTAATTTTGCATACTTTCTTGGACATGTCATTGAAACTGTTTTCATAACTTATTTTGTTTCAATCTTTTTTATTTTTGAAAACTCTTATTTCGAAGACTCTATGCCGAGACTATATTTTTGAGAAATAAGTTTGGAAACTTATTTTTGCATACTTTCTTGGACATGTCTTTGAAACTTTTTTCATGTCTTATTTGAAAGAATATTTTGTCAAAAACCTTGTTCATAGAGCCTTTTTCAATATATTTTTTTGAAAACCCTTTTTAGAAAACACTATGTCTAGACTTGGTTTTTGAGAAATAAATTTGAAAACTTAATTTTGCCAACTTTTTGGACATGTCTTGTAATCTTTCTTCATATCCTATTTTGAAAACCTATTTTCTCAAAAAGCTTGTTCATAGAGCCTTTTTTTCAATCTATTTTGTTGAAAACTCTTATTTTGAAAACACTATGTTTTAGAAAACACTATGTCTATACTAGGTTTTTGTGAAATAAATTTGAAAACTTGTTTCCGCATACTTTTTCGGACGTGTCTTTGAAATTTTTTTGGTATCCTATTTTGAAAACATGTTTTCTCTAAAACCTTGTTCGTAGAGCCTTTTTCAATCTATTTTTTTGAAAACTCTTATTTCGAAAACACTGTTTAAACTAGGTTTTTGAGAAATAATTTTGATAACTTATTTTTGCATACTCTTTTGGACATATATCTTTGAATCTTTTTCATATCCTATTTTGAAAACATATTTGTCACAAAAACCTTGTTCATAGAGGCTTTTTCATTTGAAAACTCTTATTAAGAAAACACTATGTCTAGACTAGGTTTTTGAGAAACAAATTTGAAAACTTATTTCTGCATACTTTTTTGGACATGTCTTTGAAACCTTTTTTGTATCCTAGTTTGAAAACATATTTTCTCAAAAAGCTTGTTCATAGAGCTTTTTTCAACCTATTTTTTCGAAAACTCTTATTTTGAAAACAATATAATTAGACTAGGTTTTTGAGAAACAAATTTGCTTTTTTCAACACGTCTTTGAAAATTTCTTAATGTCACATTTATAAAACGTATTTTCTCAAAAACCTTGTCCATAGATTCTTTTTCAATCTTTATTTATTTTTGAAAACCCTTCTTTCGAAAACTCTATGTCGAGACTAGATTTTGGAGAAATCAATTTGGAAACTTATTTTTGTATACTTTTTTGGACATGTCTTTGAAACCTTTTTTGTATCCTAGTTTGAAAACTTATTTTCTCAAAAACCTTGTTAGTAGAGTTTTTTTGTATTTTTTTGAAAACCCTTTTTCGAAAGCACTATGTCTAGACTAGGTTTTTGAGTAATAAATTTGAAAATTTAATTTTGCATACTTTCTTGGATATGTCATTGAAACTGTTTTCATATCCTATTTTGAAATCATATATTCAGAAAAACCTTGTTATGGAGCCTTTTTCATTTGAAAACTCTTATTTCGAAAACACTATGTCTAGACTAGGTTTTTGAGAAACGAATTTGAAAACCTATTTTTGCATACTCTTTTCGACATGTCCTTGAAAAAAAATTTACATCAACTTTTGAAAACTTTATTTCTCAAAAACCTTTTCTATATATTCATTTTAAATCTTTTTTATTTTTGAAAACTCTTATTTCGAAAACACTATGTTGAGACTATATTTTGGAGAAATAAATTTGGAAACTTATTTTTGCATACTTTCTTGGACATGTCTTTGAAATTTTTTTCATATCCTATTTTGAAAACATATTTTCTCAAAAAGCTTGTTCATAGAGCTTTTTTCAATCAATTTTTCGAAAACTTATTTTTTGAAAACACTTTGTTTTAGAAAACACTTTGTCTAGACTAGGTTTTTGAGAAATAAATTTGAAAACTTGTTTCCGCATACTTCTTTGGACATGTCTTTAAATCTTTCTTCATATCCTATTTTGAAAACATATTTTCTTAAAAATCTTGTTCATAGAGCCTTTATCAATCTTTTTTTTGAAAACTCTTTTTTTGAAAACACTATGTTTTAGAAAACACTATGTCTAGTCTAGGTTTTTGAGAAATAAATCTGAAAACTTATTTTTGCATCTTTTTTGGCCATATCTTCGAATCTTTCTTCATATCCTATTTTGAAAACGTATTTTCTCAATAAGCTTGTTTAATAGAGCCTTTTTCAATCTATATTTTTTTCGAAAACTCTTATTTTGAAAATTGGACTAGGTTTTTGAGAAACAAATTTGAAAACTTAATTTTGCATATTTTTTTCGACATAGTCTTGGAAAAAAAATTTATGTCACATTTTGAAAATGTATTTTCTCAAAAAATTTATGTCACATCTTGAAAATGTATTTTCTCGAAAACTCTATGCCGAGATTAGATTTTGGAGAAATCAATTTGGAAACATATTTTTGGATACCTTTTTGGACATGTCTTTGAAACATTTTTTATATACTATTTTGAGAACATATTTTTTTAAAAACCTTGTACATAGAGCCTTTTTGTATCTTGAAAACCATTTTTCGAAAACACTATGTCTAGACTAGGTTTTTGAGAAATAAATTTGAAAATTTATGTTTGCTTACTTTTTTGGACATGTCATTGAAACTGTTTTCATATCCTATTTTGAAAACATTATTTTCACAACAACCTTGTTTTTTTTTTTGACTGCTACAAAAAACCTTGTTTATAGAGCCTTTTTCATTTGAAAACTCTTATTTCGAAAACACTATGTCTAGACTAGGTTCTTGAAAAACAGATTTGAAAACCTATTTTTGCATACTCTTTTCGACATGCCCTTGAAAAAAAGTTTACATCATTTTTTGAAAATTTATTTTCTCAAAAACCTGTTCTATATTCGAAAACTCTATGCTGAGACTATATTTTGGAGAAATAAATTTGGAAACTTATTTTTCCATATTCTCTTGGACATGTCTTTGAAACTATTTCATATCTTATTTTGAAAAAATATTTTCTCAAAAACCTTGTTCATAAAGCCTTTTTCAATCTATATTTTTGAAACCCTTTTCGAAAACACTATGTCTAGACTAGGTTTTAGAGAAATAAATTTTAAAACTTACTTTTGTATCCTTTTTTTAGACATGTCTTCAAAACTCTTTTATCATCCTATTTTAGGAACATATTTTCTGAAAAACCTTGTTTATTAAGCGTTTTTCAATCTATTTTTTAAAACACTTTATTAACTTTATTATTATTATTATTATTATTATAATTATAATTTTATACAAAAAGTGCGGTACCTTATTACGTTACATAAATAAAAAAAGAAATAGGATGAGCATCTCGTTGGAAAGAGAGCCATAAAAAATCAAAAAAAGTCTAGAGTTTTTGCAGGACTTTTGCATTTATACCATATACAACCGCCTCAGTACTCCACAACACCAATACTATAATCTGTGAGCTTCGTCTTTTGCATGGTAATTAGACTTTCCTTTTCTTTTTGTTTTCCCCTTATCATGGTAGGGTATAGTAGCTTATTACATTTGTCTTTTGCAGCAGCTCTCTTTTGATCTTTTGGCAAATCCATATCCCGAGAATTCAATTCATTCATGTCTGAGATTAGAGGAAACAAAGTCACTTTTAATCCCAACCACAATGTTCTGTTCTACAGAGTCCAAACCACATCGTCCAACAACAAGAAATACTAGTGTCGTGTTCTTGGAGGAAGCGATGAATTCTTGAAATCAGAATGGCTAGGCACCTTTCCTGGATATCAAGAAGCTGATCAAAAAACCATTACTCTTGTTAAGGTGAGGATTCCACTCGATACCCCTTTTTCGATTCTATGATCACCCCGATCCCTTTCTTGTTGCCGTTAGTTCCGTTTCTTTGTTTTTGTTTTCACAATCATTTGTCAAGCTTACCCATCTTTTATCTTTCTGCATCAAAGATTAGTTTTCACTTTTAATATGAAATGGGTGTTTAGTAAGCTTTATTGTCTCATTCTCATCTTGTTACCATGCGGTATTGTTACAGACAAAGAAGAGTTAAGAAGAGGGATTCAACACTGGACCACTATATCTGTAGTAATGAAGAAGATGTATGTTTGTGTTGTTTATATCATATATTAGAGTACAACGGGTTTGCAGGCTTGCCCAGAAGGTGTATGATGAATTGTTTTGCTCAAAACATCAATTATCCAGATGTTCTGTCTCGCTGGTTAGACTTTCTTTTCCTTTCTGTTTTTCCCATAACAACATATGGTAGGGTATGGTAGCTTAGAAATTTTTTCTTTTGCAGCAGCTCTCTTTCAATCTCTTGGCAAATCCATACTCCGAGAATTCAATTCATTCATGTCTGAGATTATTATAGGAAACAAAGTCACTTTTGATCCCAACCACAATGTTCTCTTCTGCAGAGTCCAAACCACATCGTCCATTATCCAGAAATACTAGTGTCTTGTTTTCTTGGAGGAAAAGATGAATTCTTGAAATCAGAATCGCTAGGCATCTTTCTTGGATATCAAGAAGCTGATCAAGAAACCATTACTCTCGTTGAGGTGAGGATTCCACTTAAAACCCCCTTTTCGATTCTATGATTTCCGCAATCCTTTCCTCATTGCCGTTAGTTCAGTTTCTTTATTTGTGTTTTCACAAACAGGACTTTTCTTATTGATTGATGATGCCAAGAAGACTAAGATCACAGGTATATCTTGTTTTATACATTCAGTGACTGCATTCCCTATCTTGTTATCAATCATTAAATTGAATTTTAACAACAATAATATTAATCTGTTAATTTCCCAACCATTTGTCAAGCTTACCCATCTTTAATGTCTCATCTTGTTAAGATGCTCATCTTGTTCAACACTGGATCACTATACTATATATATACTGATAAAGAATAGGTATGTTTGTGTTTATATCATGTAGAGTACAATGGGTTTGGAGGCTGGCCCAGAAGGTGTATGATGAATTGTTTTACTCAAAACACTTATGCAGGTGCTGATGAATTATTGGCATGAATATGAGGACATTAATCAACTTTAATTCTTCAGTAGAGGGTAAAGTTACATCCAACTTCAGAATCTTCAGTAGAAGGTACTGCTTTATTATTCTTTCAGATAACAAGGACATTATTAATCGTAGCGCTTTAGATGCAGAGACAAATTTTGTTTCAAATCTTGTCTTAATTGAAGTCTTGTACTCTTTTCTTTTATTTGGCCTTTTTGAACTTCTTGTTTTTCCAATTGCTCTTTCATTGTCACTTCTCGCTGCTGTGTACAAAAATATGTGTTTAAAGTTACATGGTTGTGATTATATTTTTTTTTATATTTTGTAGTAATTCATTCACGATGATTTGGAATTTATTTTTAGAGTAACTGGTGATTTGGAATCTCACTGATGCTGGATTGACTGAATCATTATAGTGCAATGTTCAAATATCCCTCAAATATATGTATTAAAAAACCATATTAGTATCTCTTCCACCGAACATGCATGTTTCTTTATGCTCTACATTATAGTGTCTAGTAGTATATTTTGTAATTTAACCCATCGTTGACAAAAATTTTAACATTAATTTTTTTTTTATCAGCGACACATATCATTAAAAAAGGGAAAAGAAAAAATAATGGGGTGACAAAAATGGTAGGCGTTCAGTTGCTGGCTGCACCAGAAATACAAAGAATGTCAGTTGCAACATGCTTCAAACAGGTTAGTATAGTTTTCTCCTTTTACTTTTTTACTACTATAATTATTTGTTCCATTTTGATGCTTTATCTTAGATTGTTTTTTCAATTTTCTTTCTTTGTTCTTAATTTGCTTTATATTTTCCTTTTTTTGGCTTAATTTGAAGAGCATCCCGTACTTTAGATAGTTTCTTTTTCGCATTTGATGTATTGCATTGATTGTGACTCGTTAATCGCTTCCAAAGAACTTGTAGACTCGTATTTAAGTCTTGAACTCTTAAAGAAAAGGAAAACTAGCAATCGACACACGTAACATAGCTAATTACGACAAGCGACGCTAATAAGATGAAAGAATCGAATGAATGTAACAAGCAAATCATAGATCCCTTTTCAATCTTTTTTATTTTTGAAAATTTCTTATTTTGAAAATACTTTCTCTAAATTAGTTTTTGAAAAATAATTTTTGAAACATATTTTTGCTTAACTTTTTGACATTTCTTTGAAACTTTTTTCATATCATATTTTGTAAACTACTTTCTCAATGGCCCTAGTTCTTTGATCATTTTTCAATCTTGTTCATAAAGCCTTTTTCAATTTTTTTATTTTTGAAAATTCTTATTTTGGAAACACTTTATCTCCACTAGGTTTTTGAGAAGTTATTTTTGAAACTTATTTTTGCATACTCTTTTCAACATGTCTTTGAAACTCTTTTTTTATCACATTTTGAAAACATGTTTTCTCTAAAATCATGTCCCTAGATTCTTTTTCACTCTTTTTTATTTGTGAAAACTCTTATTTCGAAAATTCTATGCCGAGAATAGATTTTTGAGAAATAAATTTGAAAACTTATTTGCATACTTTTTTGGACGTGTCTTTGAAACTTTCTTCGTATGCTCTTTTGAAAACTTATTTTCTCAAAAACCTTGTTCATAGAGCCTTTTGCAATCTATTTTTCTTGAAAACTCTTATTTTGAAAACACCAAATCTAGACTAAATTTTTGAGAAACAAATTTTAAAACTTATTTTTGCATACTTTTTGGGACATGTCTTTGAAACGTTTTTCATATCCTATTTTGAATTCAAATATTCTCAAAAACCTTGTTCATAGATTCTTTTTCAATTTTTTTTATTGTTGAAAACTCTTATATTGAAAACTCTATGGCGAGACTAGATTTTGGAGAAATCAATTTGGAAACTTATTTTGCATATTTTTTTGGACTGTCTTTGAAACTTTTTTCATATCTTATCTTGAAAACAGGTATATCTTGTTTTATACATTCAGTGACTGCATTCCCTTTCTTGTTATCAATCATTATATTGAATTTTAACAATAATAATACTCTGTTAATTTCCCAACAATTTGTCAAGTTTACCCATCTTTATTTTTTACAGAAAAGGAAGACTGAAGAAGAGGAATTCAACACCGGATCACTATATCTGTACTAATGATGATTAGGTATGTTTGTGTTTATATCATATAGAGTACAATGGGTTTGGAGGTTGGCCTAGAAGGTATATGATGAGTTGCTTTACTCATTACACTTACGCAGGTGTGATAAATTGTTGGACATCGATAGCTTTAATTCTTGAAGGCACGAATACGAAGACATTAATCAACTTGAATTCTACAGTAGAGCTTAAAGTTACATCCAATTCCAGAATCTGTTTTCTGTCCCATCCCTCACTATGTTAAGGTACTGCTTTATTCTTCTTCTAGATAACAAGGACATTATTAGTGGTAGCGCTTTAAGATGCACAGACAAATTTTGTTTTAAGTTCTTGTCTTAATTGAAGTCTTCTACTCTTTTTTTTTTATTTGGTCTTTTTGAACTTCATGTTTTTCCAATTGCTGTTTCATTGTCATTTCTCTCTACTGTGTAAAAAAATATATTTTGAAAACACTGACTAAGCCTAGACTAGGTTTTGAGAAATAAATTTGAAAACTTATTTTTGCATACTTTTTCGGACATGTCTTTGAAATTTTTTTGGTGTCCTATTTTGAAAACATGTTTTCTCTAAAACCTTGTTCGTAGAGCCTTTTTCAATCTATTTTTTTGAAAACTCTTACTTTGAAAACGCTGTTTAAACTAGGTTTTTGAGAAATAAATTTGAAAACTTATTTTTGCATACTTTTTCAGAGATGTCTTTGAAATTTTTTTGGTATCCTATTTTGAAACATGTTTTCTCTAAAACCTTGTTCGTAGAGCCTTTTTCAATCTATTTTTTTGAAAACTCTTACTTTGAAAACACTGTTTAAACTAGGTTTTTGAGAAATAAATTTGAAAACTTATTTTTGCATACTCTTTTGGACATAGGTCTTTGAAATTTTTTCAAATCCTTTTTTGAAAACATATTTGTCACAAAAACATATTTTTCTAGACTTGGTTTTTGAGAAACAAATTTGAAAACTTATTTTTGCATACTTTTTTAGACATGTCTTTGAATTATCTTCATATCCTATTTTGAAAACATACTTTCTCAAAAAGCTTGTTCATAGAGCTTTTTCCAATCCATTTTTTTCGAAAACCCTTATTTTGAAAACACTATGATTAGAGTAGGTTTTTGAGAAGCAAATTTGAAAACTTATTTTTTCATACTCTTTTCGAGACGTCTATGAAAATTTCTTAATGTCACGTTTAGAAGACGTATTTTCTCAAAAACCTTGTCCATAGATTCTTTTTCAGTCTTTATTTATTTTTGGAAACCCTTCTTTCGAAAGATCTATGCTGAGACTAGACTTTGGAGAAATCAATTTGGAAACTTATTTTTGTATACCTTTTTGGGCCTGTCTTTGAAACCTTTTTTATATCCTATTTTGAAAACATATTTCTCAAACACCTTGTTCATAAAGCATTTTTTGTATTTTTTTGAAAACCCTTTTTCGAAAGCCCTATGTCTAGACTAGGTTTTTGAGAAATAAATTTGAAAATTTAATTTTGCATACTATCTTGGACATATCATTGAAACTGTTTTCATATCCTATTTTGAAATCATATTTTCAGAAAAACCTTGTTATGGAGCCTTTTTCATTTGAAAACTTTTATTTCGAAAACCCTGTGTCTAGACTAGGTTTTTGAGAAAGCAATTTGAAAACCTATTTTTGCATACTGTTTTTGACATGTCCTTGAAAAAAGTTTACATCATTTTTTGAAAACTTATTTTCTCAAAAACCTTTTCTATATATTCTTTTTCAATCTTTTTTATTTTTGAAAACTCTATGCCGAGACTATATTTTGGAGAAATAAATTTGAAAACTTATTTTTGCCTACTTTTTTGGACATGTCTTGTAATCGTTCTTCATATCCTATTTTGAAAACATATTTTCTCAAAAAGCTTGTTCATAGAGTTTTTGTCAATCAATTTTTCGAAAACTCTATGTTTTAGAAAACACTATGTCTAGACTAGGTTTTTGAGAAATAAATTTGAAAACTTGTTTCCGCATACTTCTTTGGACATGTCTTTAAATCTTTCTTCATACCCTATTTTGAAAACATATTTTCTTAAAAATCTTGTTCATAGAGCCTTTATCAATCTTTTTTTTGAAAACTCTTTTTTGAAAACACTATGTTTTAGAAAACACTATGTCTAGTCTAGGTTTTTGAGAAATAAATCTGAAAACTTATTTTTGCATCTTTTTTTGGCCATATCTTTGAATCTTTCTTCATATCCTATTTTGAAAACGTACTTTCTCAATAAGCTTGTTTAATAGAGCCTTTTTCAATCTATATTTTTTTTCGAAAACTTTTATTTTGAAAATTGGACTAGGTTTTTGAGAAACAAATTTGAAAACTTAATTTTGCATACTTTTTTGAACATGTCTTGGAAAAAATATTTATGTCACATTTTGAAAATGTATTTTCTCGAAAACTCTATGCTGAGACTAGATTTTGGAGAAATCAATTTGGAAACTTATTTTTGGATACCTTTTTGGACATGTCTTTGAAACATTTTTTATATCCTATTTTGAGAACATATTTTTTTAAAAACCTTGTACATAGAGCCTTTTTGTATCTTGAAAACCATTTTTCGAAAACACTATGTCTAGACTTGGTTTTTGAGAAATAAATTTGAAAATTTATTTTTTCATACTTTTTTTGACATGTCATTGAAACTGTTTTCATATCCTATTTTGAAAACATTATTTTCACAACAACCTTGTTTTTTTTTACTGCTACAATAACCTTGTTTATAGAGAGCCTTTTTCATTTGAAAACTCTTATTTCGAAAACACAGATTTGAAAACCTATTTTTGCATACACTTTTCGACATGCCCTTGAAAAAAAGTTTACATCATCATTTTTTGAAAACTTATTTTCTCAAAAACCTGTTCTATAGATTCCTTTTCAATCTTTTTTATTTTTGTAAACTCTTATTTCGAAAACTCTATGCTGAGACTATATTTTGGAGAAATAAATTTGGAAACTTATTTTTCCATACTCTCTTTGACATGTCTTTGAAACTATTTCATATCTTATTTTGAAAAAATATTTTCTCAAAAACCTTGTTCGTAAAGCCTTTTTCAATCTATATTTTTGAAAACCCTTTTCGAAAACACTATGCCTAGACTAGGTTTTTGAGAAATAAATTTTAAAACTTACTTTTGTTTCCTTTTTTTAGACACTATGTCTAGACTAGGTTTTTGAGAAATAAATTTTAAAACTTACTTTTGTGTACTTTTTTTAGACATGTCTTTGAAACTTTTTTATGAGACATATGTTCATAAGACATATGTCAAAACCTTGTATCCTATTTTGAAAATATATTTTTGAAGGCCCTTTTTGAAAACACTATGTCTAGACTAGGTTTTTGAGAAATAAATTTTAAAACTTACTTTTGTGTACTTTTTTTAGACATGTCTTTGAAACTTTTTTATCATCCTATTTTAAAAACATATTTTCTGAAAAACCTTGTTTATTAAGTCTTTTTCAATCTATTTTTTTAAAACCTTTTATTAACTTTATTATTATTATTATTATTATAATTATAATTTTATACAAAAAGTACTGTACCTTATTACGTTACATAAATATAAAAAGAAATAGGAAGAGCATCTCGTTGGAAAGAGAGCCATAAAGAAATCAAAAAAAGTCTAGAATTTTTGCAGGACTTTTGCATTTATACATATACAAACCGCCTCAGTACTCCACAACACCAATACTATAATATGTGAGCTTCGTCTTTTGCATGGTAATTAGACTTTCCTCTTCTTTTTGTTTTTCCCATTGCATGGTAGGGTATAGTAGCTTATTACATTTGTCTTTTGCAGCAGCTCTCTTTTGATCTCTTGGCAAATCCATATCCTAAGAATTCAATTCATTCATGTCTGTTATTAGAGGAAACAAAGTCACTTTTGATCCCAACCACAATGTTCTGTTCTTCAGAGTCCAAACCACATCGTCCAACAACAAGAAATACTAGTGTCTTGTGTTCTTGGAGGAAGAGATGAATTCTTGAAATCAGAATGGCTAGGCACCTTTCTTTGATATCAAGAAGCTGATCAAAAAACCATTACTCTTGTTAAGGTGAGGATTCCACTCGATACCCCTTTCAATTCTATGATCTCCCCAATCCCTTTCTTGTTGCCGTTAGTTCCGTTTCTTTGTTTTTGGTTGCACAATCATTTTGACAAGCTTACCCATCTTTTATCTTTCTGCATCAAAGATTAGTTTTCACTTTTAATATGAAATGGGTGTTTAGTAAGCTTTATTGTCTCATTCTCATCTTGTTAACATGCTCTATTGTTACAGACAAGGAAGAATTAAGAAGAGGGATTCAACACTGGACCACTATATCTGTACTAATGAAGAAGAGGTATGTTTGTGTTTATATCATATATTAGAGTACAACGGTTTTGGAGGCTTGCCCAGAAGGTGTATGATGAATGGTTTTGCTCAAAGCACTTTTGCAGGTGCTGATGAATTCTTGGCATGAATTGTTTTACTTAGTTGCTGATTTTGCAAACCAGGTATGTCATTGTGGGTTGATATTGTACTATAGATTGATAACCCTTTAACTTTAATTTGGGGTTATGGGATGGAACAGGTCATTTTCCCCATTCTATCATAAAATGTCCAACCAGTGGATAATGAACACTATGTTCCATCTTACACCATTCCATTCCACCACCCATTTGATTTCCAAACATAACCTTAATGTAAAAGACAAACTAATATGTGCCACATAACTTTGTAGGCGCCACTTGCTTATGGTGTAAGTAGCTCAAGGTGTGCACCAGATGCTATTCATCCGTAAGTTGCACGGTAATGATTACATTTGTCGAACCCGGCTCAACTTTTTTCATTCAATGTTTAGTCCTATGCTTTTTCTAAAATAAGAATTTGATATGCATTTACATGTCGTTTGATTTCTGAGTTATTATACATATACTGGATGAATGCATGAGAAAGCTATTGAATCTTATATTTGTGAAATGTGCTTCAATTACTAAGTACTAATTGTGCATAATTTAACAAGACTTACAGAGTGTTTGGTTAAGCTGATAGTAGAAGGAAAGAATGTGATAGAAGAGAAAGTTTCTAAAAATGTGAGCCTTCCATCGTTTGGTTCATCATGATGGAAAGGTGAAGGATTGATTAAAATTGATGGGCCCCACTGAAAAATACTTTCCTCGCGAAAATGGGTGGAAAGCTAGACACAAGGATGATCTAGTGTGATTAAGACAAAAGTAACCCCATCATGTCTTTTGTTTTACAAGCACTATCCTTTTTTTGTTATAAGGGTATTATTGTCAATTACTAAATAAACATCTTTCTTTCCTCTCACTTTCAACTCTACTTTCTCTTATATACCAAACACCCTAATAATCCTCTCACTTTCTAATCACTTTCATTCCTTTAACATTCTTTCCTTCAACTTTCTTTCCTTTGACCATCCAAACATACCATTAATGTATGATAAGAAGTTTTGCCACCTACTTCTATTTCATGGTACGAATTGGGATATGACTTATGTCTTTGCATGAATTTGAAATTTAATCAGTGTGGGGAAATGGTGATGTTTTCTACTTGTTCAGGTATGGCTACTCCAAGGAAAGATTTGTTTGGTCATTGATATTTGCTGTTGGGATATTTTGTCTTGGTTTTGGTGCTACAGTTGTCCTTGGAGTTCAAAACTTGTGGGTTGCACAGGTATTTAACCAAGTTTAATATTTGAAATGAGAACATTCAACTTTCTTTTGTCATAAGTTCTTTACTTTTTTCTTATTTTAGTTATAGGTCTGTGAATTTTCTCTTACTTAATTTATTGACTTTTGAGAATTTCCTATTCAGACCCCCGAGAATATGAAGCTTGCAGCTTTGGTGATATTTGGTTCATTCATTCATCATTGAAGGTACCACTTTCTGATATTGGTTTTTTTACACTTTGTAGTAATTCATTCACCATGAGTTGGAATCTCACTGATACTAGATTGACTGAATCACTGTATTGCAATGTGCAAATATCATTCAAAATTATGTATTACAAAACTATGTTAGTATCTCTAACAAGGAACATCCATGTTAGTTTATGCTCTACATTATAGTGTCTAGTAGTATATATTTCTTAAGCTAAACCAACGTGTACTAAAATTTTAACATTAAAATATTTTGTTTTATCAGAAACTAATATTATTAAAAAGGGAAAAGAAAAAAAAGGGGCGACAAGAATCGTAGGCGTTGAGTTGCTGCGTTGGAAATACGAAATGTCAAAAGCAACACGCGTCACACAGGTCAGTTTAGTTTTCTCCTTTTGTTTTTTTATTACTATAATAATTATTTGTACCATATGGATGCTCAACCCTTAAATTGCTTTTTCAATTTTCTTTCTATGTTTTTAATTAGGTGTATCTTTTCCTTTGATTTTTGTCTTAATGTTATGAGTATCCCATACTTTAGATAGTTTCTTTTCCGCATTTGATGTATTGCGTTGATTGTTACTCGTTAATCGCTTCCAAAGATAAAACAACCGAATAAATGTAACAACCAAACCGTAGATCCCTTTTCAATAATCATTTTTATGTTTGGAAATTATTATTTTGAAAACACTTTATCTACACTAGGTTTTTGAGAAGTTATTTTTGGAACTTATTTTTGCATACTCTTTTCGACATGTCTTTGAAACTCTTTTTATATCACATTTTGAAAACATGTTTTCTCTAAAACCTTGTCCATAGATTCTTTTTCACTTTTTTATTTGTGAAAACTCTTATTTTGAAAATTCTATGCCTAGACTAGATTTTTGAGAAATAAATTTGAAAACTTATTTGTATACTTTTTTGGACTTGTCTTTGAAACTTTCTTCATATGCTCTTTCGAAAACTTATTTTCTCCAAAACCTTTTTCATAGAGCCTTTTTCAATCTTTTTTTTTGAAAACTCTTTCTTCATATGCTCTTTCTTGGATATGTCATTTAAACTGTTTTCATATCCTATTTTGAAATCATATATTCAGAAAAACCTTGTTATGGAGCCTTTTTCATTTGAAAACTCTTATTTCGAAAACACTATGTCTAGACTAGGTTTTTGAGAAACGAATTTGAAAACCTATTTTTACATCATTTTTTGAAAACTTTATTTCTGAAAAAGCCTTTTTCAATCTATATTTTTGAAAGCCCTTTTTGAAAACACTATGTCTAGACTAGGTTTTTGGGAAATAAATTTTAAAACAAATATGTTTTTCCAATTGCTGTTTCATACTCTTTTCGACACGTCTTTGAAAATTTCTTAATGTCACATTTAGAAAACGTATTTTCTCAAAAATCTTGTCCATAGATTCTTTTTCAATTTTTATTTATTTTTGAAAACCCTTCTTTCGAAAACTCTATGCCGATACTGGATTTTGGAGAAATCAATTTGGAAACTTATTTTTGTATACCTTTTTGGACATGTCTTTGGAACCTTTTTTATATCCTATTTTGAAAACATATTTTCTCAAACCTTGTTCATAGGGCTTTTTTGTTTTTTTTTTTAAAACCCTTTTTCGAAAGCACTATGTCTAGGCTAGGTTTTTGAGAAATATTCTTGAAAATTTAATTTTGCATACTTTCTTGGACATGTCATTGAAACTGTTTTCATAACTTATTTTGTTTCAATCTTTTTTATTTTTGAAAACTCTTATTTCGAAGACTCTATGCCGAGACTATATTTTTGAGAAATAAGTTTGGAAACTTATTTTTGCATACTTTCTTGGACATGTCTTTGAAACTTTTTTCATGTCTTATTTGAAAGAATATTTTGTCAAAAACCTTGTTCATAGAGCCTTTTTCAATATATTTTTTTGAAAACCCTTTTTAGAAAACACTATGTCTAGACTTGGTTTTTGAGAAATAAATTTGAAAACTTAATTTTGCCAACTTTTTTGGACATGTCTTGTAATCTTTCTTCATATCCTATTTTGAAAACCTATTTTCTCAAAAAGCTTGTTCATAGAGCCTTTTTTTCAATCTATTTTGTTGAAAACTCTTATTTTGAAAACACTATGTTTTAGAAAACACTATGTCTATACTAGGTTTTTGTGAAATAAATTTGAAAACTTGTTTCCGCATACTTTTTCGGACGTGTCTTTGAAATTTTTTTGGTATCCTATTTTGAAAACATGTTTTCTCTAAAACCTTGTTCGTAGAGCCTTTTTCAATCTATTTTTTTGAAAACTCTTATTTCGAAAACACTGTTTAAACTAGGTTTTTGAGAAATAATTTTGATAACTTATTTTTGCATACTCTTTTGGACATATATCTTTGAATCTTTTTCATATCCTATTTTGAAAACATATTTGTCACAAAAACCTTGTTCATAGAGGCTTTTTCATTTGAAAACTCTTATTAAGAAAACACTATGTCTAGACTAGGTTTTTGAGAAACAAATTTGAAAACTTATTTCTGCATACTTTTTTGGACATGTCTTTGAAACCTTTTTTGTATCCTAGTTTGAAAACATATTTTCTCAAAAAGCTTGTTCATAGAGCTTTTTTCAACCTATTTTTTCGAAAACTCTTATTTTGAAAACAATATAATTAGACTAGGTTTTTGAGAAACAAATTTGCTTTTTTCAACACGTCTTTGAAAATTTCTTAATGTCACATTTATAAAACGTATTTTCTCAAAAACCTTGTCCATAGATTCTTTTTCAATCTTTATTTATTTTTGAAAACCCTTCTTTCGAAAACTCTATGTCGAGACTAGATTTTGGAGAAATCAATTTGGAAACTTATTTTTGTATACTTTTTTGGACATGTCTTTGAAACCTTTTTTGTATCCTAGTTTGAAAACTTATTTTCTCAAAAACCTTGTTAGTAGAGTTTTTTTGTATTTTTTTGAAAACCCTTTTTCGAAAGCACTATGTCTAGACTAGGTTTTTGAGTAATAAATTTGAAAATTTAATTTTGCATACTTTCTTGGATATGTCATTGAAACTGTTTTCATATCCTATTTTGAAATCATATATTCAGAAAAACCTTGTTATGGAGCCTTTTTCATTTGAAAACTCTTATTTCGAAAACACTATGTCTAGACTAGGTTTTTGAGAAACGAATTTGAAAACCTATTTTTGCATACTCTTTTCGACATGTCCTTGAAAAAAAATTTACATCAACTTTTGAAAACTTTATTTCTCAAAAACCTTTTCTATATATTCATTTTAAATCTTTTTATTTTTGAAAACTCTTATTTCGAAAACACTATGTTGAGACTATATTTTGGAGAAATAAATTTGGAAACTTATTTTTGCATACTTTCTTGGACATGTCTTTGAAATTTTTTTCATATCCTATTTTGAAAACATATTTTCTCAAAAAGCTTGTTCATAGAGCTTTTTTCAATCAATTTTTCGAAAACTTATTTTTTGAAAACACTTTGTTTTAGAAAACACTTTGTCTAGACTAGGTTTTTGAGAAATAAATTTGAAAACTTGTTTCCCGCATACTTCTTTGGACATGTCTTTAAATCTTTCTTCATATCCTATTTTGAAAACATATTTTCTTAAAAATCTTGTTCATAGAGCCTTTATCAATCTTTTTTTTGAAAACTCTTTTTTTGAAAACACTATGTTTTAGAAAACACTATGTCTAGTCTAGGTTTTTGAGAAATAAATCTGAAAACTTATTTTTGCATCTTTTTTGGCCATATCTTCGAATCTTTCTTCATATCCTATTTTGAAAACGTATTTTCTCAATAAGCTTGTTTAATAGAGCCTTTTTCAATCTATATTTTTTTCGAAAACTCTTATTTTGAAAATTGGACTAGGTTTTTGAGAAACAAATTTGAAAACTTAATTTTGCATATTTTTTTCGACATAGTCTTGGAAAAAAAATTTATGTCACATTTTGAAAATGTATTTTCTCAAAAAATTTATGTCACATCTTGAAAATGTATTTTCTCGAAAACTCTATGCCGAGATTAGATTTTGGAGAAATCAATTTGGAAACATATTTTTGGATACCTTTTTGGACATGTCTTTGAAACATTTTTTATATACTATTTTGAGAACATATTTTTTTAAAAACCTTGTACATAGAGCCTTTTTGTATCTTGAAAACCATTTTTCGAAAACACTATGTCTAGACTAGGTTTTTGAGAAATAAATTTGAAAATTTATGTTTGCTTACTTTTTTGGACATGTCATTGAAACTGTTTTCATATCCTATTTTGAAAACATTATTTTCACAACAACCTTGTTTTTTTTTTGACTGCTACAAAAAACCTTGTTTATAGAGCCTTTTTCATTTGAAAACTCTTATTTCGAAAACACTATGTCTAGACTAGGTTCTTGAAAAACAGATTTGAAAACCTATTTTTGCATACTCTTTTCGACATGCCCTTGAAAAAAAGTTTACATCATTTTTTGAAAATTTATTTTCTCAAAAACCTGTTCTATATTCGAAAACTCTATGCTGAGACTATATTTTGGAGAAATAAATTTGGAAACTTATTTTTCCATATTCTCTTGGACATGTCTTTGAAACTATTTCATATCTTATTTTGAAAAAATATTTTCTCAAAAACCTTGTTCATAAAGCCTTTTTCAATCTATATTTTTGAAACCCTTTTCGAAAACACTATGTCTAGACTAGGTTTTAGAGAAATAAATTTTAAAACTTACTTTTGTATCCTTTTTTTAGACATGTCTTCAAAACTCTTTTATCATCCTATTTTAGGAACATATTTTCTGAAAAACCTTGTTTATTAAGCGTTTTTCAATCTATTTTTTAAAACACTTTATTAACTTTATTATTATTATTATTATTATTATAATTATAATTTTATACAAAAAGTGCGGTACCTTATTACGTTACATAAATAAAAAAAGAAATAGGATGAGCATCTCGTTGGAAAGAGAGCCATAAAAAATCAAAAAAAGTCTAGAGTTTTTGCAGGACTTTTGCATTTATACCATATACAACCGCCTCAGTACTCCACAACACCAATACTATAATCTGTGAGCTTCGTCTTTTGCATGGTAATTAGACTTTCCTTTTCTTTTTGTTTTCCCCTTATCATGGTAGGGTATAGTAGCTTATTACATTTGTCTTTTGCAGCAGCTCTCTTTTGATCTTTTGGCAAATCCATATCCCGAGAATTCAATTCATTCATGTCTGAGATTAGAGGAAACAAAGTCACTTTTAATCCCAACCACAATGTTCTGTTCTACAGAGTCCAAACCACATCGTCCAACAACAAGAAATACTAGTGTCGTGTTCTTGGAGGAAGCGATGAATTCTTGAAATCAGAATGGCTAGGCACCTTTCCTGGATATCAAGAAGCTGATCAAAAAACCATTACTCTTGTTAAGGTGAGGATTCCACTCGATACCCCTTTTTCGATTCTATGATCACCCCGATCCCTTTCTTGTTGCCGTTAGTTCCGTTTCTTTGTTTTTGTTTTCACAATCATTTGTCAAGCTTACCCATCTTTTATCTTTCTGCATCAAAGATTAGTTTTCACTTTTAATATGAAATGGGTGTTTAGTAAGCTTTATTGTCTCATTCTCATCTTGTTACCATGCGGTATTGTTACAGACAAAGAAGAGTTAAGAAGAGGGATTCAACACTGGACCACTATATCTGTAGTAATGAAGAAGATGTATGTTTGTGTTGTTTATATCATATATTAGAGTACAACGGGTTTGCAGGCTTGCCCAGAAGGTGTATGATGAATTGTTTTGCTCAAAACATCAATTATCCAGATGTTCTGTCTCGCTGGTTAGACTTTCTTTTCCTTTCTGTTTTTCCCATAACAACATATGGTAGGGTATGGTAGCTTAGAAATTTTTTCTTTTGCAGCAGCTCTCTTTCAATCTCTTGGCAAATCCATACTCCGAGAATTCAATTCATTCATGTCTGAGATTATTATAGGAAACAAAGTCACTTTTGATCCCAACCACAATGTTCTCTTCTGCAGAGTCCAAACCACATCGTCCATTATCCAGAAATACTAGTGTCTTGTTTTCTTGGAGGAAAAGATGAATTCTTGAAATCAGAATCGCTAGGCATCTTTCTTGGATATCAAGAAGCTGATCAAGAAACCATTACTCTCGTTGAGGTGAGGATTCCACTTAAAACCCCCTTTTCGATTCTATGATTTCCGCAATCCTTTCCTCATTGCCGTTAGTTCAGTTTCTTTATTTGTGTTTTCACAAACAGGACTTTTCTTATTGATTGATGATGCCAAGAAGACTAAGATCACAGGTATATCTTGTTTTATACATTCAGTGACTGCATTCCCTATCTTGTTATCAATCATTAAATTGAATTTTAACAACAATAATATTAATCTGTTAATTTCCCAACCATTTGTCAAGCTTACCCATCTTTAATGTCTCATCTTGTTAAGATGCTCATCTTGTTCAACACTGGATCACTATACTATATATATACTGATAAAGAATAGGTATGTTTGTGTTTATATCATGTAGAGTACAATGGGTTTGGAGGCTGGCCCAGAAGGTGTATGATGAATTGTTTTACTCAAAACACTTATGCAGGTGCTGATGAATTATTGGCATGAATATGAGGACATTAATCAACTTTAATTCTTCAGTAGAGGGTAAAGTTACATCCAACTTCAGAATCTTCAGTAGAAGGCACTGCTTTATTATTCTTTCAGATAACAAGGACATTATTAATCGTAGCGCTTTAGATGCAGAGACAAATTTTGTTTCAAATCTTGTCTTAATTGAAGTCTTGTACTCTTTTCTTTTATTTGGCCTTTTTGAACTTCTTGTTTTTCCAATTGCTCTTTCATTGTCACTTCTCGCTGCTGTGTACAAAAATATGTGTTTAAAGTTACATGGTTGTGATTTTTTTTTTTTTATATTTTGTAGTAATTCATTCACGATGATTTGGAATTTATTTTTAGAGTAACTGGTGATTTGGAATCTCACTGATGCTGGATTGACTGAATCATTATAGTGCAATGTTCAAATATCCCTCAAATATATGTATTAAAAAACCATATTAGTATCTCTTCCACCGAACATGCATGTTTCTTTATGCTCTACATTATAGTGTCTAGTAGTATATTTTGTAATTTAACCCATCGTTGACAAAAATTTTAACATTAATTTTTTTTATCAGCGACACATATCATTAAAAAAGGGAAAAGAAAAAATAATGGGGTGACAAGAATGGTAGGCGTTCAGTTGCTGCACCAGAAATACAAAGAATGTCAGTTGCAACATGCTTCAAACAGGTTAGTATAGTTTTTCTCCTTTTACTTTTTTACTACTATAATTATTTGTTCCATTTTGATGCTTTATCTTAGATTGGTTTTTCAATTTTCTTTCTTTGTTCTTAATTTGCTTTATATTTTCCTTTTTTTGGCTTAATTTGAAGAGCATCCCGTACTTTAGATAGTTTCTTTTTCGCATTTGATGTATTGCATTGATTGTGACTCGTTAATCGCTTCCAAAGAACTTGTAGACTCGTATTTAAGTCTTGAACTCTTAAAGAAAAGGAAAACTAGCAATCGACACACGTAACATAGCTAATTATGACAAGCGACGCTAATAAGATGAAAGAATCGAATGAATGTAACAAGCAAATCATAGATCCCTTTTCAATCTTTTTTATTTTTGAAAATTTCTTATTTTGAAAATACTTTCTCTAAATTAGTTTTTGAAAAATAATTTTTGAAACATATTTTTGCTTAACTTTTTGACATTTCTTTGAAACTTTTTTCATATCATATTTTGTAAACTACTTTCTCAATGGCCCTAGTTCTTTGATCATTTTTCAATCTTGTTCATAAAGCCTTTTTCAATTTTTTTATTTTTGAAAATTCTTATTTTGGAAACACTTTATCTCCACTAGGTTTTTGAGAAGTTATTTTTGAAACTTATTTTTGCATACTCTTTTCAACATGTCTTTGAAACTCTTTTTTTATCACATTTTGAAAACATGTTTTCTCTAAAATCATGTCCCTAGATTCTTTTTCACTCTTTTTTATTTGTGAAAACTCTTATTTCGAAAATTCTATGCCGAGAATAGATTTTTGAGAAATAAATTTGAAAACTTATTTGCATACTTTTTTGGACGTGTCTTTGAAACTTTCTTCGTATGCTCTTTTGAAAACTTATTTTCTCAAAAACCTTGTTCATAGAGCCTTTTGCAATCTATTTTTCTTGAAAACTCTTATTTTGAAAACACCAAATCTAGACTAAATTTTTGAGAAACAAATTTTAAAACTTATTTTTGCATACTTTTTGGGACATGTCTTTGAAACGTTTTTCATATCCTATTTTGAATTCAAATATTCTCAAAAACCTTGTTCATAGATTCTTTTTCAATTTTTTTTATTGTTGAAAACTCTTATATTGAAAACTCTATGGCGAGACTAGATTTTGGAGAAATCAATTTGGAAACTTATTTTGCATATTTTTTTGGACTGTCTTTGAAACTTTTTTCATATCTTATCTTGAAAACAGGTATATCTTGTTTTATACATTCAGTGACTGCATTCCCTTTCTTGTTATCAATCATTATATTGAATTTTAACAATAATAATACTCTGTTAATTTCCCAACAATTTGTCAAGTTTACCCATCTTTATTTTTTACAGAAAAGGAAGACTGAAGAAGAGGAATTCAACACCGGATCACTATATCTGTACTAATGATGATTAGGTATGTTTGTGTTTATATCATATAGAGTACAATGGGTTTGGAGGTTGGCCTAGAAGGTATATGATGAGTTGCTTTACTCATTACACTTACGCAGGTGTGATAAATTGTTGGACATCGATAGCTTTAATTCTTGAAGGCACGAATACGAAGACATTAATCAACTTGAATTCTACAGTAGAGCTTAAAGTTACATCCAATTCCAGAATCTGTTTTCTGTCCCATCCCTCACTATGTTAAGGTACTGCTTTATTCTTCTTCTAGATAACAAGGACATTATTAGTGGTAGCGCTTTAAGATGCACAGACAAATTTTGTTTTAAGTTCTTGTCTTAATTGAAGTCTTCTACTCTTTTTTTTTTATTTGGTCTTTTTGAACTTCATGTTTTTCCAATTGCTGTTTCATTGTCATTTCTCTCTACTGTGTAAAAAAATATATTTTGAAAACACTGACTAAGCCTAGACTAGGTTTTGAGAAATAAATTTGAAAACTTATTTTTGCATACTTTTTCGGACATGTCTTTGAAATTTTTTTGGTGTCCTATTTTGAAAACATGTTTTCTCTAAAACCTTGTTCGTAGAGCCTTTTTCAATCTATTTTTTTGAAAACTCTTACTTTGAAAACGCTGTTTAAACTAGGTTTTTGAGAAATAAATTTGAAAACTTATTTTTGCATACTTTTTCAGAGATGTCTTTGAAATTTTTTTGGTATCCTATTTTGAAACATGTTTTCTCTAAAACCTTGTTCGTAGAGCCTTTTTCAATCTATTTTTTTGAAAACTCTTACTTTGAAAACACTGTTTAAACTAGGTTTTTGAGAAATAAATTTGAAAACTTATTTTTGCATACTCTTTTGGACATAGGTCTTTGAAATTTTTTCAAATCCTTTTTTGAAAACATATTTGTCACAAAAACATATTTTTCTAGACTTGGTTTTTGAGAAACAAATTTGAAAACTTATTTTTGCATACTTTTTTAGACATGTCTTTGAATTATCTTCATATCCTATTTTGAAAACATACTTTCTCAAAAAGCTTGTTCATAGAGCTTTTTCCAATCCATTTTTTTCGAAAACCCTTATTTTGAAAACACTATGATTAGAGTAGGTTTTTGAGAAGCAAATTTGAAAACTTATTTTTTCATACTCTTTTCGAGACGTCTATGAAAATTTCTTAATGTCACGTTTAGAAGACGTATTTTCTCAAAAACCTTGTCCATAGATTCTTTTTCAGTCTTTATTTATTTTTGGAAACCCTTCTTTCGAAAGATCTATGCTGAGACTAGACTTTGGAGAAATCAATTTGGAAACTTATTTTTGTATACCTTTTTGGGCCTGTCTTTGAAACCTTTTTTATATCCTATTTTGAAAACATATTTCTCAAACACCTTGTTCATAAAGCATTTTTTGTATTTTTTTGAAAACCCTTTTTCGAAAGCCCTATGTCTAGACTAGGTTTTTGAGAAATAAATTTGAAAATTTAATTTTGCATACTATCTTGGACATATCATTGAAACTGTTTTCATATCCTATTTTGAAATCATATTTTCAGAAAAACCTTGTTATGGAGCCTTTTTCATTTGAAAACTTTTATTTCGAAAACCCTGTGTCTAGACTAGGTTTTTGAGAAAGCAATTTGAAAACCTATTTTTGCATACTGTTTTTGACATGTCCTTGAAAAAAGTTTACATCATTTTTTGAAAACTTATTTTCTCAAAAACCTTTTCTATATATTCTTTTTCAATCTTTTTTATTTTTGAAAACTCTATGCCGAGACTATATTTTGGAGAAATAAATTTGAAAACTTATTTTTGCCTACTTTTTTGGACATGTCTTGTAATCGTTCTTCATATCCTATTTTGAAAACATATTTTCTCAAAAAGCTTGTTCATAGAGTTTTTGTCAATCAATTTTTCGAAAACTCTATGTTTTAGAAAACACTATGTCTAGACTAGGTTTTTGAGAAATAAATTTGAAAACTTGTTTCCGCATACTTCTTTGGACATGTCTTTAAATCTTTCTTCATACCCTATTTTGAAAACATATTTTCTTAAAAATCTTGTTCATAGAGCCTTTATCAATCTTTTTTTTGAAAACTCTTTTTTTGAAAACACTATGTTTTAGAAAACACTATGTCTAGTCTAGGTTTTTGAGAAATAAATCTGAAAACTTATTTTTGCATCTTTTTTTGGCCATATCTTTGAATCTTTCTTCATATCCTATTTTGAAAACGTACTTTCTCAATAAGCTTGTTTAATAGAGCCTTTTTCAATCTATATTTTTTTTCGAAAACTTTTATTTTGAAAATTGGACTAGGTTTTTGAGAAACAAATTTGAAAACTTAATTTTGCATACTTTTTTGAACATGTCTTGGAAAAAATATTTATGTCACATTTTGAAAATGTATTTTCTCGAAAACTCTATGCTGAGACTAGATTTTGGAGAAATCAATTTGGAAACTTATTTTTGGATACCTTTTTGGACATGTCTTTGAAACATTTTTTATATCCTATTTTGAGAACATATTTTTTTAAAAACCTTGTACATAGAGCCTTTTTGTATCTTGAAAACCATTTTTCGAAAACACTATGTCTAGACTTGGTTTTTGAGAAATAAATTTGAAAATTTATTTTTTCATACTTTTTTTGACATGTCATTGAAACTGTTTTCATATCCTATTTTGAAAACATTATTTTCACAACAACCTTGTTTTTTTTTACTGCTACAATAACCTTGTTTATAGAGAGCCTTTTTCATTTGAAAACTCTTATTTCGAAAACACAGATTTGAAAACCTATTTTTGCATACACTTTTCGACATGCCCTTGAAAAAAAGTTTACATCATCATTTTTTGAAAACTTATTTTCTCAAAAACCTGTTCTATAGATTCCTTTTCAATCTTTTTTATTTTTGTAAACTCTTATTTCGAAAACTCTATGCTGAGACTATATTTTGGGAGAAATAAATTTGGAAACTTATTTTTCCATACTCTCTTTGACATGTCTTTGAAACTATTTCATATCTTATTTTGAAAAAATATTTTCTCAAAAACCTTGTTCGTAAAGCCTTTTTCAATCTATATTTTTGAAAACCCTTTTCGAAAACACTATGCCTAGACTAGGTTTTTGAGAAATAAATTTTAAAACTTACTTTTGTTTCCTTTTTTTAGACACTATGTCTAGACTAGGTTTTTGAGAAATAAATTTTAAAACTTACTTTTGTGTACTTTTTTTAGACATGTCTTTGAAACTTTTTTATGAGACATATGTTCATAAGACATATGTCAAAACCTTGTATCCTATTTTGAAAATATATTTTTGAAGGCCCTTTTTGAAAACACTATGTCTAGACTAGGTTTTTGAGAAATAAATTTTAAAACTTACTTTTGTGTACTTTTTTTAGACATGTCTTTGAAACTTTTTTATCATCCTATTTTAAAAACATATTTTCTGAAAAACCTTGTTTATTAAGTCTTTTTCAATCTATTTTTTTAAAACCTTTTATTAACTTTATTATTATTATTATTATTATAATTATAATTTTATACAAAAAGTACTGTACCTTATTACGTTACATAAATATAAAAAGAAATAGGAAGAGCATCTCGTTGGAAAGAGAGCCATAAAGAAATCAAAAAAAGTCTAGAATTTTTGCAGGACTTTTGCATTTATACATATACAAACCGCCTCAGTACTCCACAACACCAATACTATAATATGTGAGCTTCGTCTTTTGCATGGTAATTAGACTTTCCTCTTCTTTTTGTTTTTCCCATTGCATGGTAGGGTATAGTAGCTTATTACATTTGTCTTTTGCAGCAGCTCTCTTTTGATCTCTTGGCAAATCCATATCCTAAGAATTCAATTCATTCATGTCTGTTATTAGAGGAAACAAAGTCACTTTTGATCCCAACCACAATGTTCTGTTCTTCAGAGTCCAAACCACATCGTCCAACAACAAGAAATACTAGTGTCTTGTGTTCTTGGAGGAAGAGATGAATTCTTGAAATCAGAATGGCTAGGCACCTTTCTTTGATATCAAGAAGCTGATCAAAAAACCATTACTCTTGTTAAGGTGAGGATTCCACTCGATACCCCTTTTCAATTCTATGATCTCCCCAATCCCTTTCTTGTTGCCGTTAGTTCCGTTTCTTTGTTTTTGGTTGCACAATCATTTTGACAAGCTTACCCATCTTTTATCTTTCTGCATCAAAGATTAGTTTTCACTTTTAATATGAAATGGGTGTTTAGTAAGCTTTATTGTCTCATTCTCATCTTGTTAACATGCTCTATTGTTACAGACAAGGAAGAATTAAGAAGAGGGATTCAACACTGGACCACTATATCTGTACTAATGAAGAAGAGGTATGTTTGTGTTTATATCATATATTAGAGTACAACGGTTTTGGAGGCTTGCCCAGAAGGTGTATGATGAATGGTTTTGCTCAAAGCACTTTTGCAGGTGCTGATGAATTCTTGGCATGAATTGTTGTACTTAGTTGCTGATTTTGCAAACCAGGTATGTCATTGTGGGTTGATATTGTACTATAGATTGATAACCCTTTATTTTTAATTTGGGGTTATGGGATGGAACAGGTCATTTTCCCCATTCTATCATAAAATGTCCAACCAGTGGATAATGAACACTATGTTCCATCTTACACCATTCCATTCCACCACCCATTTGATTTCCAAACATAACCTTAATGTAAAAGACAAACTAATATGTGCCACATAACTTTGTAGGCGCCACTTGCTTATGGTGTAAGTAGCTCAAGGTGTGCACCAGATGCTATTCATCCGTAAGTTGCACGGTAATGATTACATTTGTCGAACCCGGCTCAACTTTTTTCATTCAATGTTTAGTCCTATGCTTTTTCTAAAATAAGAATTTGATATGCATTTACATGTCGTTTGATTTCTGAGTTATTATACATATACTGGATGAATGCATGAGAAAGCTATTGAATCTTATATTTGTGAAATGTGCTTCAATTACTAAGTACTAATTGTGCATAATTTAACAAGACTTACAGAGTGTTTGGTTAAGCTGATAGTAGAAGGAAAGAATGTGATAGAAGAGAAAGTTTCTAAAAATGTGAGCCTTCCATCGTTTGGTTCATCATGATGGAAAGGTGAAGGATTGATTAAAATTGATGGGCCCCACTGAAAAATACTTTCCTCGCGAAAATGGGTGGAAAGCTAGACACAAGGATGATCTAGTGTGATTAAGACAAAAGTAACCCCATCATGTCTTTTGTTTTACAAGCACTATCCTTTTTTTTGTTATAAGGGTATTATTGTCAATTACTAAATAAACATCTTTCTTTCCTCTCACTTTCAACTCTACTTTCTCTTATATACCAAACACCCTAATAATCCTCTCACTTTCTAATCACTTTCATTCCTTTAACATTCTTTCCTTCAACTTTCTTTCCTTCGACCATCCAAACATACCATTAATGTATGATAAGAAGTTTTGCCACCTACTTCTATTTCATGGTACGAATTGGGATATGACTTATGTCTTTGCATGAATTTGAAATTTAATCAGTGTGGGGAAATGGTGATGTTTTCTACTTGTTCAGGTATGGCTACTCCAAGGAAAGATTTGTTTGGTCATTGATATTTTTCTGTTGGAATATTTTGTCTTGGTTTTGGTGCTACAGTTGTCCTTGGAGTTCAAAACTTGTGGGTTGCACAGGTATTTAACCAAGTTTAATATTTGAAATGAGAACATTCAACTTTCTTTTGTCATAAGTTCTTTACTTTTTTCTTATTTTAGTTATAGGTCTGTGAATTTTCTCTTACTTAATTTATTGACTTTTGAGAATTTCCTATTCAGACCCCCGAGAATATGAAGCTTGCAGCTTTGGTGATATTTGGTTCACTCATTCATCATTGAAGGTACCACTTTCTGATATTAGTTTTTTTACACTTTGTAATAATTCATTCACCATGAGTTGGAATCTCACTGATACTAGATTGACTGAATCACTGTATTGCAATGTGCAAATATCATTCAAAAATATGTATTACAAAACTATGTTAGTATCTCTAACAAGGAACATCCATGTTAGTTTATGCTCTACATTATAGTGTCTAGTAGTATATATTTCTTAAGCTAAACCAACGTGTACTAAAATTTTAACATTAAAATATTTTGTTTTATCAGAAACTAATATTATTAAAAAGGGAAAAGAAAAAAAAGGGGCGACAAGAATCGTAGGCGTTGAGTTGCTGCGCTGGAAATACGAAATGTCAAAAGCAACACGCGTCACACAGGTCAGTTTAGTTTTCTCCTTTTGTTTTTTTATTACTATAATAATTATTTGTACCATATGGATGCTCAACCCTTAAATTGCTTTTTCAATTTTCTTTCTATGTTTTTAATTAGGTGTATCTTTTCCTTTGATTTTCTTAATGTTATTTTTGTTTTTGTCATATCCATTTTAGTAGTTTCTTTTCCGCATTTGATGTATTGCGTTGATTGTTACTCGTTAATCGCTTCCAAAGATAAAACAACCGAATAAATGTAACAACCAAACCGTAGATCCCTTTTCAATAATCATTTTTATGTTTGGAAATTATTATTTTGAAAACACTTTATCTACACTAGGTTTTTGAGTAGTTATTTTTGGAACTTATTTTTGCATACTCTTTTCGACATGTCTTTGAAACTCTTTTTATATCACATTTTGAAAACATGTTTTCTCTAAAACCTTGTCCATAGATTCTTTTTCACTTTTTTATTTGTGAAAACTCTTATTTTGAAAATTCTATGCCTAGACTAGATTTTTGAGAAATAAATTTGAAAACTTATTTGTATACTTTTTTGGACTTGTCTTTGAAACTTTCTTCATATGCTCTTTCGAAAACTTATTTTCTCCAAAACCTTTTTCATAGAGCCTTTTTCAATCTTTTTTTTTTGAAAACTCTTTCTTCATATGCTCTTTCTTGGATATGTCATTGAAACTGTTTTCATATCCTATTTTGAAATCATATATTCAGAAAAACCTTGTTATGGAGCCTTTTTCATTTGAAAACTCTTATTTCGAAAACACTATCTAGACTAGGTTTTTGAGAAACGAA